>JAHZNC010000576.1:0-13428 GCA_027744095.1 Zhuqinia jingwanae | reverse complement strand
CTTGAACTGAAGTGATCCCCGTTAAACATTTCGAGCATGTTATGCTCACACTCTGTCAAAACTAATATACCACAAATCTACGAATATTAATGTTTGGAAATTTTCGAGAGAATATATTGAAAATGCGGGAAAACATGCTATTGCAAAAATTCAAATGTAACCTACAATCAGACCAGGTACACTCTTTCCCAAGGTTCTGAAAAAACTCAAAAAGTTGTAATGGGAAATGTAACGTCATGTATTACTTTTCATGCCAATTGCTTACAACCTATATTTCCTATCATTTGTTGAAATAATGTTGGATGGACATGTTTCATGTGCCTTATTATTGATTGTTCAAATGTAGTATGTAGTATCTAAAATAGTCTCAAAGTTCCCTTGAGTTCCTGAGCTGTCTTTAATCTTTGTAGAATATTAAAACACCGATTAAAAACGACGAACTCGACTCGAAACGATGAACTACAGCCAAAACCTCTCAAGGGGTGAGGGACATGCAACTTTCGGGGATGTATTTAAACTTTGCTTCCGTTTTAACGGAGAAAGGATTATGCAATCTAAGATATGTTATGTAGATTAATGTTCTCTATATCTCATGTAGGTACATTGGTGTAGGGGTAAACTTCAGTAAATTTCAGTTGCGAGTCGTACTCGTCGAGTTAGAAAAGGGCACGGTATATTCAAATAAGGTTTAAGGGTACCTGCACTTTCTATTTACATATCCTTTTCTCATCTCATATCATTTATATTTTATTCAATACAAACATCGAATCCACGATACAACCGGAAATCCTCCCTCTTCTTATTGCTTGTTCGTAGTCGAAATTTGTCTTATTTGTATGGAACTATCTAGATGAAGGGGGAAAATAAGAATGAAATTGTGAAAGAGAGGAAATTATTTTCTTTTCTCAAGAACAGAGTTCATTTCGTACACTGCGCCTTTATAACAATCTTTCAAAAAACAGGCAAGACTGTTTATTCCGATTATTATGCAAACAAATCAGAGACAAAACAAGTAGACAGGTGCATTTATCTGTCGAAAGAACTCTGAAAAGGACAAAAGTAATGAGACTGAATAAAGAAGAACTTTATATTCCAGATACAATGTCTACGACGATATATAGAGTTATTTTACTCGAGAGCTGAAGAGAGGCACACGCCCAATATGCCAATGTTTCATATTGCTGTTATTTTGTATCAAATATAACATATGATTTTGTATAACAAATGGCTGAGAACACACATAATGCACATTTACATTATTACAAAATATAATACAAAGTTGTTCACCGAGGTGAGCAGAAGAGGATTTACCTCATTTCCCAATATCTTCAACTCAATACAAAATTCTCTCATTTCCAGGAGGCAACCAATCTCCACACTAGCTTCAAAGTTTGCATAGTTTTTTAGATTGCATTTTCAATTTATGTATCTCCTCGTGTGGGTATACGAAATAGAGAATTAAAATGAATGAAAAAAAGATGACGTCAGTCATTCGTTATCATGCAGCCTGTCTGCAAATGAGAAAGGCTTGTTCAAAGCAAATGAGCTTAGAAAGAAGCAGATATATTGTATGCATGCACCACCAGCAGTAAGCCAAGCTGAACCAAGACGATTCACTTCACATATCATTATTGCACGAAATACTGTGAAATGGTTTTGTTCGAGTCCGTTTTACAAGTTGCTGTTGTATATGTAATTTATGTATAACCTATTACTATTATACTTACATACCCCTGGTATTGTTGCATAGGTATGTACAGTGCCCGTCCGTGGTTCACATCCGAAAGATGCTTCCATCTTCTTCAGATTCCTCGGGTTCGACTCTCGCCAGAACCAAAAATAAATATTACAAAAATACTAAAATACAAAAAACAAAAAAGAAGAAATGATATGCATATGCACACAATATGTGATGCAGAAAATGAAATAGACAACCTTTGGTTGTTCAAAATAATGTTACTGAGTTGTACAGAAAATGAATTCTGATATACACATAAAGTAAACTCAAGAGTACATGCACATTCATATGAAATGCGCAGTAAAAATTGTTATACAGATGAAAAATGCAGCAGGCTCTATGGTAGTTGCTGTATACATTCTGTGAAATTGAAACAAGGTTGCGGTGTATGTCCAAAGCGCAACACCAAGATACCGAGTTATAATACAGAAAACTTGAATAGGTATTATGAGGAAAACGCAGAAGAGTTCTGTGTTCCTAATCCTATCAGTTGTAAAAAAAGATTCAGCTTGCGTGAGCTTCACTTGTGTATTTACGAGTATGCTACGCTGTCGTTACATGAAGTCATGATATGATTAACATGGCGAGATATAAAAACTATAACAGCAACACACAAAAAATCCTCCATGCAAAAAAATAATGAAAAAATTGAACATCCAAAAATCTCCTGGTGAAAAAACATTATATGAGTCGTGTGTCCTTTGAGGTTGACGGGAGCCAAAACTTTTTGAGAAATAAACTTGGGCTTTGTTTCAGTCACAGCACTTGCTAAAATACATGCGTTAGAGAATTAAATCAACCTGTTATCTTACCTAGTTAAATGTCTAATTGGCAAATGGAATTTTAAAATGTCATATATCAAACGCTAAGATTTCAAACAAATCTTGCTGGGTTAGAATATCTCGCTGTCAATCATATTTTTAGTTTACTACAACATTATCTTTTTAATTAATTTTACAGTCATAATTTGGGATGGGCATGTCATCATTTTAAGAACTATCACATCAAACGACATACTTTTCGAGAGAAAAACGGTAAATATCTGTGTATTTCTTTTTGAGGTCCTATTTTGAACGAATACCCAGAAATTGTCTTGACTAATGTTTGATTTTGATTTAATTTGTATTATTGACGTTGATTGAAATTAATGTGAATGCTTCGTGATATGGCAACACACTGAAGGTCAAGAAATTGTCTTGACTAATGTTTGATTTTGATTTAATTTGTATTATTGACGTTGATTGAAATTAATGTGAATGCTTCGTGATATGGCAACACACTGAAGGAGGCTTCTCAGAAGAAAACTCTCACCAGCACTTCCGTCACGATCAGAGATGTACTTGGGTACTTCCTTCACGACATGGGTACTTTTCAGCTAAGTAGAAGTGAGTGTGTGTCGTGTGTACATACTCTTGCTCTCTTACCACAAGAAGTGTGAGGAGGATCTTTTTTAATAGTATTCCTAGTCTCTTTTTATATAAAATTAATGCAAAATACAATATCCCGCTCACATTTTCATATCATCTCGTCATTCACTATTGTATTATCCTCGCACACACACATTTTGTCGCTTTCCAGCTAAAATGAAAACGAAGCGGCGGAAGTTGAGTTGAAAGAAAATGTGAATTGTGCAAGCGTGTCATTTCATCACATGTGAAGGTTAATGCAAGGAGATTCAAGAAGTAGCATCTAAAAGATATGTGGGGATCTGGTCACACATATCTTCGTCCAGTTTTCTTCTTAGTGCAAGATCCAGCCAGATTGTGCCTGTTATCAACTTTCATTCTGATTTGATATGCTGATGTAGTTGGTGTGGGACTATAATACAATATACCTACATACCTTGTGAGATCGAGACCCTCTCTTCCTTTCTGCCCTTACAGTCGACCAAGAAACATTTTTAGTTGTCTTTAAGATTCTACTTTTTGTAGCTGTGATCTCAGTAATCCCATTATCTATCACATTACACACGTAAGTGCTCCATCCAGACACACCAGACAAGTTTCCATAGTAGGCAAAATAATAAAGTCATTATTTCTTTCTCTACATCAAGTCATGAGGCATTAGTTTTCTCCGTGCGACCCTAGCAAATATTGCTCCCAAATGCGCACTACGACTTTAGTTATTATTTCGACTGTGAGTGGGAGAAATTCATTCACACGTTGCGTTAATGTGTACATTATCCTCTTATTCTTCTTGACCGTGCGTCACAATCTCGTTTAAGTACCTATAAATAGTACTTGCCATGCCATGCAACAATTTTCAAAAGAAAATTTTGGTAAGAAACTGACTTGCAGTTTAACATTGAAACTACAATTCCCAGGAAACAACTCATTTTTATTTTCGCACGATTCAGCAAGATCACATGCATGACAAAAGCGAAAAAGGGGATGCGTATGAGTAAAGAAATTCGAAAGGCAAACTCTTGAATTTTGGGCGTGTATACAGTACGGCAAATAAATTGAATGTGTTGCAAAAATACTTGTTGACTCTTGACAACAAAATTGTATACTACTTATATCTTATAATCCAATCCGCATATGTTTTTAATTTTCTAATAAAAAATANCAAAATTGTATACTACTTATATCTTATAATCCAATCCGCATATGTTTTTAATTTTCAAATAAAAAATATATCAGCCATTTTGAACATTGAATTCTATGCTCACTCATCGCTGCGCTCTCGTCATTTTGATCCATTTTAATGCAATTTAATGCTCTTTTAATACTTTTATGAATGACGATGACTATGGTCAAACAATTTTGTATTGTGTAACTTCTTCCCATGCTTTTTATTGCATCGCTTTTATGTAATTTACGTGATTATCTTCTTCATTTACTCACTAAAAGCCTTAAAAAAATCAAAAAGGGAAGTGATGAAGTAATAGTTACGTATGAATAAAAATTGTAATGACATACTTGCTAACATTTTTGCCGTTTTGTCTTCATAGCCTAATGAATATCATTATATTTTATCCTGCAACCTTCATTTCATGTAGGTAATAATGTGCCGCTTTTCATCTTTTGTGTAAGCTTTACAAAAAATCTCGATATAAATACAAAATATTTATAAATATATATAGGAATATATTGAATATCATTATCTTTTATCCTGCAACCTTCATTTCATGTAGGTAATAATGTGCCGCTTTTCATCTTTTGTGTAAGCTTTACAAAAAATCTCGATATAAATACAAAATATTTATAAATATATATATAGGAATATAGAATATATAAAATGGAAAGTAAGATCGGGTATAAAATGTGGAAGTTGTGTTTTTTTTGCGCACACATTATTCTTCACGTTTTTTAGCTAAACCACTTCGTCCTGAAGCCCAACTCATGTTATGTTTTCTTTCACCGTTCAAAGGGTTTGAATTGAGTTATATTTCCTAGCATTTCATGATCATCGCTATCAGTAGATGATATCAAGTTACCTTTCTTTCCAGTTGAGTTGTTCTCTGGAAACCTATTTGGATATTTAATGAGATGGAGAAAGCATGAGCGTTTCTACAGCTTCTTTGACACGATAGTGTATTATATATTATATTACCTTGCGAATAAGGTATATTGCGGGCTTAATTTAATAATTCATGAGCTTTTCATCTTGTTTACTTTAATACGTAATGAATATGGGAGAATGAGCATTGTTGCGAGTTTGTGCTGGTATATGTATGTACACAACATGGAAAAAATGCATACCGTTCTGTAAATCAATAGCTTAAATTTTAGACACAAATTTTATTATTAAAATGCAGAATTCAATAAAATTATTTTAATAATAATGTTCTTCTATCAATCTGGTTTCCGTTTTCTCATCATCATCAATAAAATATACTATATATAATACACAGTAATTATAACCATTTGTAATTTACATAATTTCCCATACAAATATTTTGAATGAATGTATGCAGTAGTTTATATATGCACGTTAGATATTTTATAGATACAGGTCGTGTGGTGACTTTCAAGAGACAGGTCCAAAATGTTTCATGATTGGTTTTTGGTGATGATTGATCAATTATTCTTTTATAATAATATATTCTACAATTCTGATTATTAAATGTTACCTTTTTAGCTAATTAGGAATTAATACATGGGCCACTTTGAGAGAGTAAAATTAATAATCAACATAAAAAGAGTGAGGGAATAATAATAATACACAGACTTTGCTACCTGATGCCTACACATTCTTCTTTTTGAGAAAGATTGGTGGTTTGGTAGGACCAGATCCAAATCCAGATTTTTCCGCTAGAGAGCTGAGTTGACCTTCCAAAGAAGTGAACTGGGAGGAAGATGAGGATGATTTGGCATTGAGAAGTCCACGCTCATTAGCGGCGTCAACAAGGGCTTGAACCAAAGTTTCTGTTGTGAAAATAATTTTTGATAAAATGTTGCAGAATTATAGAGACAAATGCGTCACCCTGTACGAAATTAGCATGTCCAATTACCCAAAACAGATCTTTCCAAATCCTTGGAAATGCTCCCATTCACGGACAAGTTCTCAATGAACTTGGTAAAAGTCGGAACCGATGTACCTGACGACTGTTGTAAACCCATTGAAAACAACTCCCTAGCGAGTTGGTAGATGATTGATTCCAGTGCAATCTCTCTCATTTTCGTGTCAGCTTGTTTCAATTTATCCACAATTTCTTCATAGTCCAACATATCTTCCAAGGAATTTGTGGAAGTTGCAGGAGGGGGCATTCCACCCCCATTTCCACCAACTACGTCCTTGTACATTTTTCCAAATGACCGGAATGAGGAAGGTGATTCCGAACCAGAGGAGTAATATGGACTGTTAATTAAATCCAACGCGGATGCCTGTGACGACGGGGAGTAGTACCCGCCATCCCCTACCCCTCCTCCACTAAAATAACTTTTGGAGGAACTGGGGTTGCCACTGCCTAAATAAGACTGCCTTTTGCTTACAGAGCGTGCGGGAGCATCCCAGAAGCCCCTTTCATCCTGCTACCAATTTGCAAAAAAATGCCAATTTATCTGTAGCATCCTTATAATCCAGAATTCCATTTTGGCAATAATTCCATTTCAATATGAGTCTCATAATATAATTCTTACGTGGGGGCTTGTATTATCCATTCCTGTAGATGAAGAGCCTATTCGACCAAGAGCAACTGTGGAGGCGTACCGATTTCTTAACGAGTTCAGTTCACCTTTAACATCTTCCAGAAATCTAACAGCGTCCTGTGCCGTGATCTGCAGCAAAATACAATAATGCGATGTTGTATTAAATTTTTGACGTTTTTTTGGTAATATCCATAGGTAGGTAGTATGCAGTTGCAAGTTATAGGTTTATACCAAGCCATCCTGTACAAAATCCGTAAGAGCCAGTTCGACGCTGCGCTCATCTCCCATCCAAAATATGTACTCTGCAATGTCCTGTGGTGTGTAATCAACCTCAAGGTTAACTCCTGCAGCCTGCCTAGCTTTAGTCAACAGTCCCATGCCTCCAGCTGCATCTCCAAAATTAGGACTTCTGGTACGCTTCTGTTGTTGAAGGATAGAGTCACCCATGGGGAAACCACCAACACTGTTTGTTTTTACCGAAAGTGATGGAAGCTTGTTTGCTGGAATGTGAGCCATATTAGCAAGGGCTTCCTCAAGGTCCGCATTCGCTCCACCGTACTTGAGTGAGTTGGCATTGTCGCTTAAAGCGGGAGTCTCCTCATTTTCCGGTTTCTTTACGTAAGCAACTGGTCTACTTGTTGAAGATATGGTAACGGCGGGTGTGGAAGCAGCTGCTTTGCTTGGACTGCTGTCAGTTCCATCACCAGCAGATCCTTTCAGACTTTCCAATTCCAATTCCTCCTCCTGCAAACATTACGAAAAGAGACAATCCAATCAGGGTAAGCATGATAAAAACACGTTGTCCTATATGCACGGTTATCTATTGTCATTATTAGTAATAAGTTGGAAGTAAAATATAGTGAAAAGCTCTGTGAATTATTGGAAACTGAGCAGTCTCTTGCACATATGAATGCGTCGTTTCGAGATACACAAAATGAACAAAGCAAACTTTGTAACGAGCAAGCGGCAGGGAGGAGGGGTGGTGGTGTGCGGACAAAGGGAAATGAGCTTATATTTTTGATGAATATCTCCCGATCATTCATTTATTTATTTAATATTAAATGGCTTTGGTAAATGTCCTTTTGGAAAGGTCAGTTTAAGTTTACGCTATGTACGCATAAAATGTAAACATTATTTAGGCAGTATGTATTATGTATGCCTAAATTTTAGGCATACATAATACATACATAGGTGGGTATTACCATTGGTGTGCAAGGAGATAATTGCCTACACGAAGGACAATGTTAATATTGGAGAATACGACACAAAGACAAAAAATAACAACTTTGCTTACCGGAATACCGGACACCAATGCAGAATTACTGTTGCGATTAGCATTGTTACCGTTGTTATTCAGTGCAGACGATGATGTACTCACGATTTTGTTACTTCCGGAGGAGCCTATAGTAATTCAAATCAAAAGGAAAAAATCATGTATAAGAATTGAACCGAGGCCAAATTGCCCAATTATTTTCCCCCATCAACGTAATAAATTCGTTTATTGTCTTCAATTTTAATAACATGGCATATGTATTTCCTCCATATAAGTACTTCATTAACCCATTTTATCAAAGTACCAATCATATCAATTACACTTTTCTCGTAGCATTGCAAATTAATCATCTCCAGTATACCCATCCACTCATCTCACCTACCAACAATGTTTACATTCTGCATAACATACCCAATTTATTTAATTAAGTAGTCCACGGATGCGTGAATAACTTGGCCATGCATGTGTACCATCAATCAACATTGTTCCATTTTCACCCCAACGATCGCAATACCTTATGCTTTCGTCGCCGTTTTTGTTCTACCTTCCTTCTACTGAAGACCTTTCACGAAAACATAGGTGAACTTGGTTGACAGACATTTATTAAATTAATTGCTTCCGGTTCAACGAACCTTTATATCTTACGTAAAATTAAAATCAATCGGATTTTGTAGGTAATTTCAAAGGAAAAAAAAACTTACAGCATCAAGCGTTCACACTTGAAAAATCAATTCAATTCCTAACGAGAGTACTTAAACAAAATAGAAGCGAAAGCACAGAGAATGAAAAAAGCAAACAACAATTTCCCATCATAATATTTACTTGATATTTTGTTTCAGTTTGTCTGTCTCTTTTCTTAATTGCAAGGTTATACATCGTCATCATCACATACATATTATAACTTACAACTATTATTATATTAAACATTTGGATGTCAATATTCTTCTTCCGCCGATGACTTGTTTAAAGGAAATGGAAAGCCTACACTTCACGCTCTTATGTATTCCTTGAAAACTGTATGAGTGTTTGGTGGTATTGTGCCTTTGGCACAATATTTGGAGTTTTTGCTATCAAAATTTTGGAGTATATGCTACTGCTTTGCTAACAAACCCAACCTGCCTGTCTTACATTTAGACACTTTAACTTTGCTTGATAATTACGAAGATAGCGAATATGACGTTCAACATTGTTTTGTTTGTTCTGACAAACGTAACATGACCGCGGTCGGTCGACCGAACAGTTAAAGCAGCCTTTTGTGTGCCCATGTCTGGTACACGGAAAAGGATTACAAATTATCTTTACATGGCGATTGCAATATATAACGTTAATTTATCCCTGTTAATAAAAGCATTCTTTAGCACTCAATTACCGTTTTTAGAAAACCAAACTTTTAATACTAGCTAACGCTTTGTTACAAACTTTGAATGCAAAAATGGTTATTTCACCATCTGCCTGCCATAACTGTACGAGCAAATTTGTATGGCCTCCTGCATCATGTACCTACCCCAAAACTTTTCACTTATTCCACCAAAAGAGCCTAACCGCTAACTTCATTTTAAACCAGTACACTTGTGCTTTCCCTCTGCACACTCGATCAATGCCTTTTACGTCGCACCGTTACGCTACACGCAAGAAGAAATTTGCAAAATGGATTACATGTATGATACCAGGTACTTTTGCCATTTGTAGGCTTGGCCTGCACCGCACTGCTTGGTCGGTTCTCTTTCCAATTTTTTTAAACTTTCCTTTCACTTGTACAAATGTGTGCACTACACAGAAAATTATTCTGATACCTTAGATACACTTACGCACGCACCTGAACTTGGGGAATTTAATTATTGTGGCGTGGTAGAGTGTACACAAATATGCATGGCACTCCATACTCCATCATGTAAGGTAATCCACCCTGCCATCTCGAAACCTTTTCCTGTTTTGCTCAATATTTATTCGTGTGCATGTAATTATACACCAGGTGAATATGCTGATGTCAACCACAATGTTTGACGCTCAAAATATAACTACGTAATATTTTTTACAGAAGTTAAAAGCCACTGAGACTGGGGAAAATAATTACCTATGCAGTACGTTTGATAAATTTGAGTCAAGCCAAACAACCTTTGCACTTTTTGCGTTTTTAAGTTTGCACGTTTCTCAGTTCAGTTAACCTCAGGATACTTTTGTAATTTCACATATGTTTAAAATCATGTGGTCGTGTTAGTTTACTTTACCGAAACATTAATTTAAAATCAAGTCGTAAAATTAAAGGCAGATCCCTCAAATATAATTAAATTAGTGTGTCAAGCCAGTAATGATTCACGGTTAAAATTTCCGAAGCAGGAAACTAGCTAACCTACGTATCCTGATCTCCATTACATATCTTGTACCATATCTGCCGTCTACAATCGCATCACTAACAAATTTCCTTGTAAAAATATTTCGTACGTTAGCTTTTGCTCTTTGTGTTAATAATGTTACTATTTTCCTTTTTATTAGTTTGAGTTTGAATAATTGTATTGTAATAATTACTATTTTAAACCTTAATATGGGTGTTTTTTCGTTGCATAATATAATAATAGCTTACCGAGCATCCTCGCGGGAACAGCTTGTACGATAGTTGTCGTGGTTACTAGAAGGAAGATTACGAATATCAGCACCTGCCGATTCACAATAATGGGGAGGAGACGTGGGCCGGGGGATAAGAGGTCTTGTTGTGTTTTCGTTATCATCGTCGTAGTCCCTTTGCCGGGGAATTTCTTCCTCCGCATAAGATGAGGAACAAGTAGACGAATTTGAACAAGAGTTGTTAAAGCTGCTCTGAACGGAAGAAGACTTTCGAAATTTGCCGGAAAATCTAAATCATGCAAAAAAGGAAAAGTTACTTATTGTTGTTATTATCGTATGTATGTGGAATAATAAGGATGTAAAATTAAAACAGGCGTACAATAGGAAATGAAATCATTAATTTATATTTTGATGGTTTACAATTTTTGTGCGATTGTGTAAGGCGAGAACTTTTTTTTAGGTCAAGTCAAGTCAAACAAGCAAAGCCAGGTCAACATTATTGAAAGGAAACGGACTAATGGCTAATTCAATCATTGGATCGGCAATAGCAAGTGACATGCGTTGAGTCGGCATATGAACATAATGTATTTATGTGTGTTCATATATGTATGATATGTTCATAGAGCAAAAATGTTACTAACTTTGCCTTTTGCCATATCAGAAGAATTGCAGGCGTAATAAATTTTGGGATTTCTCTTGAGATGCCCTATCCCACTTACTTTTGCTTCCCCTCCACCTCATTTCCCATTTATTCTACTTCCTTTTCCCAAGTAATAATAAAGTTATATAAAAATAATACATTCCGGGATTTATTTTTATTCAGTTCTTCTGCGTCCCTCACAGGCACACATACAAGTACAAATAACCGAACCATTCCAATATTTTCAACAAACCAGTACGTACTATTCCCTTGGTATACAAAAATACATATGCAGTAGTAGTCTAGTTAAGTCATCCTTTCTTTGTACTCTCAACATCCAAATCCTATTACAGCATTTTACTTTTTAACTTATGCTTCACATACGTTATTATTCCCAATTGTTTACTGGAAAAATTCCAATGTCCAAATCAAATCGAGGAAAGGGAAGTATCCAGAACATGCACTCTGCAAAACTCCTTTTACCCTACAATTTTTACCACATATTTTACTACTTTTTCGGACAAAAATAGATAATTAGATAAAACGTTACGCCTGAACTATTCGAACAACTATCCAAATAGCCATATATCGAAACTTATAATTTACGATCACATTGATCCATCTCTCTTCTTCCATAAATGGATCCGTCGCATATTTTTATGCATCGCTAAAAAAAACCTTACTCGAGTATGTGAAAGATGATTTTTTACGTTGTGCTTTATCAAGTACAAAATATTTATAAAAGGTGAAAGGGTTGACATGTTATGGAATGTCGTTATGCAAATGGACAAGGACTATTTTAGTCTTATTTACAAAATATGCAACTATGTATTACGATCTTCCCCGATCCCGCGATAGATTTTTTGTGCAACCGCAATATCCAATTTCCCTGGATATTTTATGGGGTATAGTACCTAAACCTAAACAAAAATGCATAGGCGCATTACATTTTTTGTATGTATGGCTTCTAAAAGGCAAAAGAGAAGGATGGCATCTAAGTGCGTTTTGTTACCCACATTTTGATTACTTCAGCATTCACCTTCAATTGACATTCTCTTTCTCTTTGAATGAACGTCATACATACGTGTTATGTTATATGCCACATTTGATCAATAAAAGGCTTAACTTATAGTGCTGCATTCGTAGTAATTTTTTCCCAGATTCTTATAGTACCTATGTGTACCTAGTTGAGTGCTTGTTCTATATTTTACAAGTGAAAAAATAACAGTTTTTCGAGAGAAAGTTCAAATCAAGACATTTCAGACGTTGAAGAATATGAAATTACTGGGATTGGGTCCATAAAATGTATCATAAAGAAATTTACCATTCAGATCTCAATCACTACACAATAAAATAAAATGGAAGTATTTCACGCTATATCAAAAAGAGCAGACTAAAAATACAAAGTGCATATTCATAAAAGCCAGCCTGATTGTACAAAAGGTTACCGTGAATGCAAATGTCCCACTGATAAAATCTCAGCTCATCAAAAATTGTAAAATGGAACTCTATTTTAAGGAACTCGAGATGTTAAATTCGTTTATACAATGTCGTTTTTATTGGAGCAAGTTGAACGATGAAATCGTTGAATCGAATGATGAGCTCGACAACATGTGATAAGACAACTTTTTTTCTTGTTCTTCTTGTTGAAAGTGAAAATGTTTTTAGTTCATGCCTTTTGTGTACATAGGTACTAGCAATCAAAAAGTCATATAGGTACATACTCTGTACTTCTCGGGAAACAGGTACATGCATAATAAGTAAATACGTGCGTAGTAGTACGGGAAAACAATATACCTAATATTGTACCTACACGCATTTGCTCATAAAAGACCAACTTGTAGCCATAAAAATGCAGTCATTACTGGTGACCCACCAACTGAAAAGGGAATTAATTTGGGTTACGTTCACGATCACCTCCCAATCATTATAATGTTTATCCTTCTATTATTTTCATTGTTAGAATCGTGTCTCTGTCACCATCAGAAACAGATTACGGTGCAGCATTGCAATTTGCACTAACAAATCATGACATATGACACAACAAAATATGATGACTTTTGTCAAAACCACATAATAACACATACTTCCTGCTGTATGATGTTACCTTGACAACCCCATA
>JAHZNC010000575.1:0-10553 GCA_027744095.1 Zhuqinia jingwanae | reverse complement strand
CTTTGTAATACATTATAAGATGGATAGACCACTAATAACAATAAGTTAAGCAAAACCAAACTTCTATTCCATGATAGTATTATAAGTTTTAGCACCCCAAAGAGAAGTACAAACTAAATGTTGGGATATTTTTTTAGAGTGATATGATATAACATAATGAAATGAATATGTACATAACATATGTACTATGCTTTTTCACGTGAGTTTTCAACAACTTTTAAAACATATACAAAATTTCAGCACTATTACCTCCGGTTAAGGTTGATATAAATATAAATTCAAACTTTATACATAGAAATATATGTTGGATAATATATAAACTGGCTCCAGTTTACGCAGCCGTAAACTGCCGGTTTTACCAAGTTGCCAGAAATCTTGGTAGAGAGAGTAAGAGTCTAGTTCAACTTGGAAGCCAAATAGTTTTGAGCAAAGCAGCATGATATACCGCTTCACAATGGGGTTGCACATCTAATTTGGCCGTTTTTGTTGCATTGTCTTATATTTTATTCCTGCACGATATGCAATGGCAGTATCCATGTAAATATATTGTAGGTAGTATCAAGTGGACAACCCCATTATCATCAGCAGCCGATCAAAATACAGCGCAGCCATGATTTGGTTATATAAATATACAGGGTGTAGTAGTATAGGTGCTAAGGAAAAGGTAAAAAGCAGAGAAATATAATTTAGTAATATACTTTAGCGCAATAGTATAACTATAAAGTACAATAGATGTGTGCATTGTAGTAGTACAAGTTATATTTTCTTTGCCGATGTATGCTGCTGCTATGTGCTTTTACAACAGATACTGCTGCTCTCATCTCACACAGTCCACGTTACAATCATATAATACAAGTTACATACATACACAAATCTCCATACCTAAACTTTTTGCCGATTCCTCCATCTTCTCCCGCAGCCATCCCTTTTGTGTGGTGCTGAAGAAAGTTTAACAAGCTCTAGTTTTCATTTTGTAAAAAATTCGAAAAATAGTAAAAATTTTGAAAGTCCATTGTTTCTGTAAATTAGAGAAAGAAAATGGCCTTCTGCATCTCCCGAGTTTCCACAGGCTTGGCCCGATTGGGGGCCAAGAACATTCAACCTGCCGTAAGTATTATTTTGTTAAACCGACACTGAAAAGCTGACCCTTTAGGTCAAGTATTTGTACCAAATTGTTTGCATTTTTATTAACAACTCTTATTTACAAAGCATGATTGTTTTTGCAAAGAAAAAAATGGAGGGATCATTTGTGAAAAGAAGTGGAGAATTAAAGTAGAAATGAGAAACAGCTGATAGGGCGGATTTAGGATAATTAACTGTTTGCCGGTCCGTAGTTCAAGAGATTCAATCCAACTAATTATTTGACTACTTCTAGTTAGTTTCTCTTATGAATAATGTGCTTTAAATAATTTTCAAGTGGGATGGTTAAAACAATCATAACTGTTTGAGACACCATTTTGTTATTATTTTTTTTGGAATTGAGATGTGCGTAGGAATTTGAAATATGTAAGGGATGTACTTGCATTCGAGCATTTTTCTTTTAAAAAGAGACGTTGCATTGTATGCCCAACATAAAAATTAAACTTATTTTAATAATGGTTGGATTTCAGAAAACATGGATCCACTCCTCAGCCGCCTTCCAATCGGCAGAAATTTCCTCCATTTTGGAGGAAAGGATCTTGGGAGCAGCTCCAAAGGCCGATTTAGAAGAAACTGGACGTGTACTCAGTATTGGTGACGGTATCGCTCGTGTGTACGGCTTGAAAAACATTCAAGCCGAAGAGATGGTGGAATTCAGCTCTGGACTTAAGGTACGATGCATTATTTTATGTACTGGATGTTGACAAAAAATAATACTAACCGCATGTCATATATGCACAGTTGGAACAAGTGAACTAGTTTAATACAATTTTATGCCATTTTTCAGGGTATGGCTCTTAACTTGGAACCTGACAACGTCGGTGTTGTAGTATTCGGTAACGACAAATTAATCAAAGAAGGAGATATCGTGAAGCGAACTGGAGCTATCGTAGACGTTCCAATTGGAGATGAACTTTTGGGGCGTGTAGTTGACGCTCTCGGAAACCCCATTGACGGAAAAGGAGCCTTCAAGGGCGGAAAGAGGGCTCGAGTAGGAATTAAGGCCCCAGGTTAGCTAGAAAAATCTTTGTTACACGGAAAATTATAGAAAATATACAGATCTTACATAATTATTATTATTATTGAATTTTTATTTTAGGTATCATTCCACGAGAGTCTGTACGAGAACCTATGCAAACTGGTATCAAGGCCGTAGATTCCTTGGTCCCAATTGGAAGAGGTCAGCGAGAGTTGATTATTGGAGATCGTCAAACTGGAAAGACCGCTGTAGCAATTGACACCATTATCAATCAGAAGAGGTTTAATGACGCTGGAGAAGAGAAAAAGAAACTGTACTGTATTTACGTTGCTATCGGTCAGAAGAGGTCTACGGTCGCCCAAATCGTAAAAAGGCTTGCTGATTCTGGTTAGTAGTACACTTATAACAACTTAAAGATTATCACATTTTAATGGATTTGGACATTCATCAATTTGACTACAATAATTGTCTAATTAAAACTAAATTCTTCTTTGGACAGACGCCATGAAGTACACCATTGTCGTCTCTGCCACCGCGTCAGATGCTGCTCCATTGCAGTACCTCGCACCTTATTCTGGATGTGCTATGGGAGAACACTTCCGTGACAATGGCAAACACGCTTTAATTATCTACGACGATTTGTCCAAACAAGCCGTTGCTTACCGTCAAGTAAGTTGTGTTGAATCATAGTCAGCTGTAACTAGTTACATAATTCAAAGTAGAGTTTATAATACAACGGGGACAATGTTGAAGTCCTAAGAATCTAACATCCTATTTTTTTCTCCTTTATAGATGTCTCTGCTGCTGAGACGTCCACCAGGTCGTGAGGCCTACCCTGGTGATGTCTTCTATCTTCACTCTCGTTTTCCATGAAGCTGGAATTGGCTCAGTACCGTGAAGTAGCAGCCTTTGCGCAGTTCGGTTCTGATTTGGATGCTTCAACACAACAACTGTTGAACAGAGGAGTTCGTCTTACTGAGCTACTGAAGCAAGGACAATACGGTAATCATAGGAGGAGAATGATGATAGGATAACGTGTTCCTATATATTTTGTTTTCTATGAACAAACAAGATATTGATTTTATGTTTTAGAACGTAATACATTATGCATATATTTTAAATTCTAGTTCCAATGGCCATTGAAGAACAAGTCGCGGTAATTTACTGCGGCGTCCGTGGACACATTGACAAGTTGGACCCCGCTAAGATTACATCCTTTGAAAAGCAATTTTTGGAACACGTGAAGTAAATTTAATACACTTGCTGAGTTTGGGTTTCAAATAGACTTGCTTTCATATGCCAGTTTTGTGCACTTCTAAACTCGATTGTATTTATTTTTGCAGGACATCTCACCAAGATGTTTTGAAGGCCATTGCAGCAGAGGGTAAACTCTCAGACGACACCGACGCTAAGTTAAAGAAAATTGTACAAGAATTTGTCGCCACCTTCCAAGGCTAATCAGTTATTTTCGATTTAATGTTTCTTTTATGGTAATTTTAAAATTACAAATCTTGAAAAAAACATTAGATTACCCTGCCTAATATTACGCGTCTGAACTAATATGGAAACTGTAGTCATCCAAGTTTCATGTCAATATGGAAGTATATAAGTTATATTTGACTTAAAATGTATATTATATTACAAATAAAAAATAAAACAAAGTTAGTGAATAAACATGTAGTTTTTTAAATGAACTCATTTTGACTTTATTTTAACATTGATAAGATAATATACCAGGCATGGAAAAAGTGCGGTCCCGCGGTGCCGTTGGCTACCGGGAAGGTCGAGGATTTTGGAAGTTTTTCCATGCCTGCGGGGGCAAACCCCTTTACAGGTATGGGAAAACGGGAAAATCCGGGTTGAAAACGGCACCGGGAAGATTGAGAATTTTTTAAACTTTTTCCATGCCTGTAATATACCTTTACAAAGAATTAGTTAGTTATAACAAAATATCGATAAAAGATTAGCAGACTTGAATAATTTAAAGAATAATAATCAAAAGTAAGTAACAGTTTGCTACGCTATGATACACCATTTCCTTTTGTGGCCCTTCATTTCAGTAGCATTGCCCTCATCCTTTTCATTAACGTCTTGGGATGTGTCATGGTATTCTTCATTTGTGGAATTCTCGTGTTCATAACTTTCAATCAGTGAAGTGCTTACTGGATTGTTACTTATCACGTTTTTCGTCCATTTGTCGCCAGTGAACAGCACACCTTGAGTTGAATTGTTGTCGTTTTTGCCTAGATTGCCAAGATTTTGATCACCGTTGATGTCATTGAAAATACGGGCATCCGTGGATTCTTCAGAACTAAAGGCCGTGACTGTAACTTCTTCTTCCGCACCAAATTCAGTGGATCCAACTATTTTATCATTGCATAAAGGTAAGGGAGTAACTGTTAGATTACCATGCATTCGAAGACCAGCTATCATGCTTTCCACTTCATCATAAATTCCTTCCTGAGTAAGACGGCTTCCAGCAGGTCCTGATGAGTTTACGAATTTAGAGGAATCTGGAACTTCTTGTCTGTCTGAAATTGGAATTCGTCGAGCTGGCCGGTTGTCAAAGTACGGAGATTGCAATGATGAATCCACCGCGTCTAAACATCAATATAATTAATGATATAGTTAAATCTTAAACTAAAAACTACATTACATAACCAACAAACTTCAACATTGGTATAATATGAAATATACAGATTATGCATTAATTATGTTAAAGTTTGATAATTTTCAATAATAATAATTACTGTAACTACTTGTTCCAATGTTAGTTGAAGCTCGGAGATCCCTCCGAGACGTCAAATAGCTCTCATTACCATTATCACTGCGCGAATTCGTAGGTACCATGTTTATATCAACATCAGGACTCGAGTCGGGAGAAATCAAGTGATGAGGATGAGATGAGCTTGGGAACTGATGCGTGTGAAGTAATGGACGCGGACTTGCTTTTGAACTGCCGAAGAGGTGACTTAAAGGGCTAGCAATCACATCACGGTCTCGTACGTTACTCATCGGAGTATCATAATTTATTCGATGATGATGATATCCTGGTGCCAGTGTTAAGTTCCCCTGATTCACGCGCTTCAAGCGTACGGATTCATCAGTAGCCTTCCTTTTCCCGTTATTAACAACTGAGGAGTTTGACAAATATGAAAACATAGGAAGGCCGTACGGTGCAGTGTTATTTGATGTTTGAACAGGAAATTGTCGTCCCTCACTGTAGGAGCTAAGTGCAGCCCGTGACCGTGTTGTGATTTGGGTCATTCCCTCGGCAGTGTTGATGTAAGGCGCCGCCTGTTGCCGCAAAGATCCTTGTGTTAAGATTTTCGAATTTGTCGGGCTAAACTTTTGACTCCGGTCATTAGCATGTGCTCCCACACAACGCCCATGTGGCCTTGATCTGGACCTGGATCGTCCACGCCGAAGCGATGGAGAAGAAATCACTGTTTCTACCTTCGTTTCTTCGTGTTCTGGTAACCTACCCCTGGAGCGGGAGCGACTTCGGGTTTGTATTTGATAATCTTCTTTTGGGAATAACAATGGCGCACATGTTGTTGTACGACCCCTTGACCTTGAACGGTCGGATTTTGTACGCAATGTGTTCCCACTTGACTTTGGTAGCATTGTTACACATCAACAAACTACACAGATTTAAAGAGGATAGATGAGCTGGCCGCGACGTTAACGTAATGCTGCATTAAAACAGAGAGATAACAACCGGAATATATCATTGGTCAAATCGTTTAATCACTTTTATTTGTTACGCATATTGTGTTTTCCAGAATCATAAAATTACCTGATTAAAAAAAAATACAAATGTGTACATGTAAAATTTGCAAAGCACCAATTTGTTGGAGAAATTATATTACCAATTTAAGTTAAAACCTGTAAAAAATCAAATTTTCCAAGAAAACTGCACAGTTGCATTTAAGGTGATGCCTGATGATAATAATAATTAATTGTTGAAGATAATAATTTTAGTTCAGTTTACTTTCTGTTGACGAAAGTTGAGACTTAACCAACCTGAATTTACAAAATGCCCACTAATTTCAATATAGTATTTATGGAGCCCGAGAAACATCTAAATGAAAGTTGAGCGATTTTCACGAGCACACAAAATCTTTTGAAAAAATGCGCGTCAACCACGATTTCAATTTTTGATGGCGGCGCTGCTACGTGTACGTGAGGTCAAGCTCAATGAACTGCTGCACGTATTTTGCTCCAAGGCAAAACTCTGGAGTAAATAAACTCGGCGTGTAAAGTTTTAACATCAATTTTCACGTCAAAAGGTCAAGATATGTTTACTTTTTATGGGCCAATGCCTGCCGTGTTACTTTTAGTCAGACATTTTGTTTGGAAGTTCAGTATTTTACTCATGTTGTATGCATAATTAAGTACATACCTAATTAATTAATTGTACCAAGTTGCACAAATCGCCCAGTTGTGGAATCTTTCATACCAATTTTTGTACTTTTTTAATTAATGAATTATTTTAGAAAGTAATAAAATTAAAGTTATACATATATATATCTTGTTCTTGTTCATTCCAAATTATTTTTCTGACGAACATGAGTCGTCAAAATAGAATCGAAAACAAAGTGGCTCACTTCCAATTGTCTCTTATTTTTGCACGAGTGAATTGGACATCTAGACACATTTGAAAAACTCAAGTTATATCACCTTTCCCTGAGTACTGTGGACGCGAAGTATATTATTTTTGATAAATGACAATAATGGTAATCTTAATTTATTTCACTAACGTAGCATTTGGGTTAGTTGTGACGTAGTTGACAATGGAATCCTTATCAAACACATGATTGCAGTATCTATTTTTTACAGGAAAGCTTATGGGATCCTTCGTAATTGGGTCGACCGTAGGGAGTACAGAATGGTCCATGTCCTCATTTTCGTTGTAAGGCGTGTATTGGTATTTCAGTAATTCTTCCGTAGAGAAAGGAATACTTGATAGGAAAGCTTCGTTCGTTTGATAGGAAAGTGACTTTTCATCGTCATGATCAAGTTCGGTTTTAAGGGCATCTTGAGATTTTTGCATGGACAGTTTTGCATCTGCAGGATTCAGCAGGATAAATGTTTAAGAGTGCATAATAGCATGAAAGAAATTCATAATTTGGCGTGTCTAATATTGACACTTGGTTGTTAGTAATTATTGACAATGATTTACCGTTCCTGCCAAGTTTAATTTGATCAAGCAAGGCAACAAACTTTTTGTCTGTTTTAAAATCCGAATCAGTCAAGCTGTTTGTATAATCACCCAATCTTTTGTGAAATTCCTGAAGCAACAGCGAATGCGAACGAAAAACGAATTATAGTGCAAAAGACAGATAAATGTTCATAATTTGATGTGTTTAACTCAGTTAAATGCAAATGATCAATTCCAACCTTTGACATTCTTTCCTTGAACTTGCCAATCGACTTTATGTTCTTTTCTGATACACGAAATATGTATGGCTCTGGATTTCTTTCCTTACCGTCGCCAGATGCGCCTTTTATTTCATCCCATTGCATGGCAGCTGACAAAGAATCATCATCTTTACCTTTATTGATTTCTTCTCGATAAAAATACGGTTTAACGTCATCATCTTCGTCCTCATAATCCGAAACCAAATCGTCAATCACATTCGACACAATACTTGCCGTTTTTAAAAACGACCTTTCCAGTCTTATAAGTTTCAAGCTAGATTCTTGAATCTTTTGCGCTTCATCATCCAGTTCTGCAATAAACATAATATAATAATAATAAACATAAAACATTGTGCGATATCACTTTTGTCATGATCATGGTTATAAAATAACAGCATGCATTAATTGAAATCTATTTTGGAATAACTTCTTCTTAGTTATATAAAGGCAAAAATTACTATGTAAGACAAATTTTGACAAATCTCATTCTTTCATTAATTTTTTAACACATATTCACATCCATACGCCCTACCAAGAACTTGCATATGTATGATCTGGACTCTGGACTCTTGATACACAACGGAAAACAGACATAACGTCAAAAATAAATCATTTAATATAGCTATTGACAAATTCCACTACGTCAAACATGCTTTCGTGGTCATTTTAGTAATATCAACTATTTGTTTTTACCTATTTCATTTTTGCAAGTGGCCAAAGTTTTTCTTGCCGTTCTAGTGATGGTGCATAAACCACACCGAATACCCCCGAGTAAAGCATCTTGTGCTACCTCTTCTACTTCAGAATCCGACTCCGAGTGGTATTTCTCAGTTGCTGTCAAATGCGCGGTATCAGTAGTTTGATCCATTATGAATTCACTCAGGATTCTGGATTGTACCTCTTTATCGTTCACACAGGCCACGAGTGACGAGTATATAGGCCGCGGCTAGTGCAGTCCTTGAATGAAAAACCTGTGAAATGACACAAAATTAATATTTTTGTATGTCAGCCACATGTTCTGATAACAAGTTCTATTAGCCAACATTTGACATCTCTAGTCTTTATACATTATATAATCTTTTGTACAATCGCAATCTCTAAACGACATGAGACATGCATCCCATCAAGTAATTGAAAAAATAGTTCAGTCATTTAATTCTTAAAATCGTGTCCTACCTGTTATTTACTACGTTAGGCACGTTCACGAGTTTGGATGTTGTCTCAGTGTACGTCGAGATCCAATTCACATACAACCTGCACAACAACAATGGGTCATCACGTAGTTCTAGAAGATATGGAATTGGGGTGAGTTGAGTTCTAATTAAAATCTTGTTATTGTTTTCATATTTTTATATTATCTTCTTTTCCGGGATTATCTCTGCGTCCGTCCCCTACTTTTTTTATGCTATCATATTCCATGTAGTCATGCAAACTCTTGAGAAATTGTGAAATCATGATCAAAGGGTGAACATGGTGAGTGCTGGAAGATGATGGGATGGATGGGATGGATGGGGTACGAAATGCACGCCACATAAAGATATCTAAATAGGGAAATGGGTGAAAGATGATGACATCTCATTGTTTCGTGTCCATCAGTGAGTATGAGTTGGGCAAGCTAATAATCGAGTAATACATGATAATAGAGAGGGATACAGAAAATTAGTCATACGTGTGCCAAAAAACCTGTCATAAGGTATGTCAGGAAAAAATAGTACGCCGGTCATCAGTGAGTATGAGTTGGGCAAGCTAATAATCGAGTAATACATGATAATAGAGAGGGATACAGAAAATTAGTCATACGTGTGCCAAAAAACCTGTCATAAGGTATGTCAGGATAAAATAGTGCGCCGGGGTATTGTCTTATCGGATACTCCAGTTTAATGAGATCTATTCTTATACAATGCAAGTCTCTATGCAGGTCTTTTCAGTGGATTGGATTGCATAATCAAATCAAACTAAAGATACAACAATAAGATGCAATACATAATTATATGTATAATGTTACATGCATCATATAAAAAATAATAATCTGTAGGAAAGGGGAAATCATACCAATTTGTTAGAGTGTATGCCCATATATAAAGGTAAGTCTGTTGAAGCGGGTGCTTCATTCATAATTCAAGTTTAGGAAATGTCAGACATGACACACAATTGAAAATTTTCATATTATACAGTTTCCGTTCTTTCCATACATACAATCCATTTTGTTATAATTTCTAAAAAAGATTGAGTTTGGCTCAAATTTTTAAAAATTATGTGATTCATTTCATTAGCGTAATTATCTCTGGCTGGCTACATATTTTTTAATGTGTTACGGCAGGCCACAGCAGAAAAAAATAAAACACGCCAAAATTTTCAAAAATCGCATTTCAGACATTAAAAATACTAGTAATAGCAATAGTATTAGTGTATAATAAAAGACTATCTGAATTTAAGATATGCGCATTGTGTATATGTAAATAATTTGAAGTCTGTCTGTCTCTGTCTAGAAAAGTTGCATTTCAAGGACAAATAAACTGCTACTACTATATGGTTTATTTTCGTATACTTAAGGAAACGTGTACCGTGTACTATAGGTAGATTTCCGGTTATAAAAAGAAACAAATCCATAAAAAATTATTTTCTCGTGTAGAGGAAATTGCGTCAGTATATATACGAAAAGGGATTTGGATTTCAAACATATACAATGTAAAGCAAATGTTTCAATAAATTCAAAAAAGTGAGAGCATATTTCTTAGCTTTTCAATACGATTAACTTCAATTTGATGGTCATCCCAGAATAATTCTAATGCTAATACACTTTACATAATATATGATATACCCTTGGCCTTTAGCTAACTACTAACGGTAGACTAATGTTAGACAACCAACTTATTAGCATACACATTATTATCCCAAGTATTATATAAGAAGTATGTATAAAACCCAGGAAAAGTATGTCACAGTAAGCAATACAGGCGAGGTATGAGGAAGGGTTACTCACAAGTTCAACAAATTCCCCTTTCATTTT
>JAHZNC010000574.1:0-23801 GCA_027744095.1 Zhuqinia jingwanae | reverse complement strand
TTACATGTTTCAGAATCACTGACTATAATAACTAAACTTCTATCATTGTTATCTCCAAGTTAAGAAATGAATCCGTTGCGTTACGCTTTTCGGTTACGATTTTTTTTTAAAAGCAGGATCGCGTATCACTTTGCCCTTGAACCTTATCGTTTTTCTTCACTCCTCCTACTAGTATCTTCTTTTACAAGTTTTCTTGAATCCAAAAATACATGTTTTAGTTTTGAGTTTTGAAACTAACAACTAACGATTTCGTTTAATGATTAATGTTGAAAGGGTATATATTAAAACATGGTATATTTTGTAACAAAAAGATTTTAAATTTCAATGCAAATTTACTTTTTTTTTTTTTTTTTTTAAATAGCGATTCTAGTTTTACTTTCATTGATTGATTCTGTCGTAATATGCCCGAAAGGCGGATAGAGCCATAATGATATGTGTGTAGCCAAAATGCAATAACTTCAAATCATAATATATTATATATTTACTAGTTACCCTTCAACTACAAAATCATATTATCCCTTCCATTCACTTTGGATTTTTACTTGTTTGATATTAATGCGATATCAACAAAATAGCCATATTTCTTCCTACGAATCAGAGCAAAGAGTAAGATAATCTTATATCTTTCCTCTTCTTCTCAAAATCGCACGAACCCTGTAATCAACAAATCCTCGACCTTTACTTTTTTAACTGATAGAAAATCCATTCTCCTTCTCAGCAAATTTATCTTTTTTTACAAGAAGTAATAATTGATTTAATATCAAACAGTTTAGTTCTGCCCTTAATACTTGCCAATTTTAATCATTTTTTCTTCCTTTAGCGAATCTTTGAAACACATCTCTTTTGTGTAGAGTGTGTTAGTGCCGAGCTGGCCCTAAAACGTCTATCTTAGCTTTAATGTATCCAAAATATCATAATTATATGAAAATATAAGCAACATAATGGTAATGGTAGATTTAACAGCGAACTGACTGACAAAACTACCTATTCACATTCACAAGCTTTTTTCAAAAGAAACCCGTTGAATTGAAAACAGCATAATATGTACCTATTATATAGCTCTGGCCTATCGTGTACTATGTACATACACATTTCTTCAGATGATGATAATGAATGATGATACAATGATTCTCTTTTTATATTGTTGATAATAAAAATAATGATGAAAGCATTGTTGGTGTTTTTGAATGTAAAGAAAAGAACGGCATCGTCGTAGTAGTCGTATCGTAACAATAATAATAATAATAACGTAACATCAGATAATAGGATAAGCACGTCTATATACACACTGAAAAAAACCTTTTCTCTATGATGATGATAATATTGAATATATATATATATATAATAAAATATATATAAAGAAGAAGAAGGGATGGTGATTATTATGCAGCAAAAGAAATAGAAGAGGCTGAAGACCAAATTTAAGAATGAACAACAACAACTATGTAACGCCGCGACTGACAATGCTAATGGCGAATAGTAGTGGAGGAGATATATGCATACACACATTATATGATCGTTGTAACAAGTTGTAATAATAAAAAGTAAGTAGCATGTAATTGTTGACGTTCTGTGTAAAATGTAAACAGGTAAGAAGATGAAGGAGAAGAAAAAAAGTAGTCTAATATGAAAAGAAGAAGAAGAAGAAGAAGATGCACCCCTTATTTTCATAAGAAAGAGGTGAACACACTCTTCAGTATAGCTGGAAGTGTGTAGCTGACCACATCACAAAAAAATTTACATAACGAAGAAACCAGCTTTAAACGAGCTGTTGCAGTTGCTCGTAGAAGAATAATTTTTTTTGCATACTAATCAACCATTGATAAACATACAACATAAAACACAATCGAAAGTAGCAGCGCAAATTAATATATTCTTATTTTTGAAATTTTGTTTCTTATGTGATACAAGAGTTTGCATGCATACCGTGGGAATTTTCCCCTGATAGATCCAAGTAATATTAGAACTGTGATTTAATTTGTTTTACTGTTAAGTTTAGTGAGAGAGTGCTTTTCAATTTAATTTAAATTTTCAGATTAGATAAAATGTTGATTTCAAAATCCCTAAATCTGGTGGAGCTGGTGATAGCTCTATTTTTTACTGTGTGCCAATGTCAATCTCAGTTATTTGGAAATTTGGGGAACGCAGCAGATTTTGGGAATAATTTTTCAAAAAAGCGAGTTCAAGAAACGGTAAAAATGAAATGATTGAACATTCTTTATTGTGTAGGATGTAGGATTGGCTATATTGTTTGTGTTGTGCAGTGTAATATGTTGGGGGCATTGTGAGACAACTCAACAACTTCCTCCCTTTAAAAGCACACACACCTCTTTGATCTTATCTTTTTGACAGAAAAGAACAATTAAAAAGTTGGCAACAAAGTAGTTTACATCTTCAATTGTTTTGTTTCAGATAAGCGATCCAGGTTCCTCGTCAGTAAATCATCCCCGCAGGTAAATATTTGCGTGATAAAATGTTGCTGATTTTAATGGATTTAATTATGTAATTTTAACGATTAAAATTTAATTCATAAATTAAAGGACGACCATAATTGACGTGTTGAAGGAACTAAGAGCTACAACATTCCTGCAGTTAATCCAGCAAACGCAATTGGGCTCGGCACTCCAAGGTATAATTTCTTGATGATTCTTGTTTTAAATTAATTGTTTAGTTTAAAAAAAAAAAGATTTTTATTTTATTAGGAAGTGGTCCGTATACCGTATTCGCACCGACGGATGATGCAATTGACAGGTTGCCAAAGTGGGCACAGAGGAAGCTACTCGCCGACTCTGAAACTTTGGCTCAAATGCTCGTCTATCACATCACAGTGGACAAGATCACGTCAAAAGATATGAAAAATGAGTTGAGGATACCAACTTTGCTACATGGCAAACCTGTTACCATTCGATTATATGCTGATAGGGTAGGTGCATTGTATCGTAATCTGACTTGATTTTATGCAGATGCGATTCTTATTCTTAACAGGCTGCTTGATTCTTTTTTGCTTGCATATTATGCAAAATTGTGCAATCATATAATTCTTACTTTAATCGTACATACATACCTTTACTCTTTTTTTTTTGCTTACTTTGCGGTTTTTGTTTGGATGCACTACACAGAAACCTACAGTAAATCATGTCACTATCACTGTTCCGGATGCTATCGCCAGCAACGGCGTTGTACATGTTATTGGGGATACCTTGTTTCCCGTTCCTGTGGGAAATGTTTTTGATGTTCTTGAGAATTGTACTTCCTTCAGCAAGTTCCGCGAGTACGTACTCAAGGCTGGGTTAGATGCTGAGCTGAAGAATCCTAGTAAGCTTGACATTTGTCAATTTTCCCATTGAGAATATTGAGATGCCGTTAAGTTATACATCCTCATAATTCCTTTTTTGCTTTTCAAAAAGATAACCCAATCACACTTTTTGCACCAACCAATGATGCTTTCGAACTGATGCCTACGAGAGTAAAGAATATTTTGGAGACTACAAATAGCCCCAACTCAACAGGTAATGTGGTGTTTGCCAAAATCTCGTATACCTATTATGTACATAGTTTCAGTTGAAAAAAAATAATAGCTAAATATAAAAAATGATTTTGCAATTTCATAGAATACAAAAATGCACAAGCCATGTTGCTCCAACATGTTGTATTAGGAACATATTTTAGCCCTTCCCTGAAGGATGGTCAAGAGCTGACCACTGCCTCTGAACGGGAACTCCTCATTGGCATCAGAAATGGTATAATACAATTTTTAGAAACTTATACAATTAAAAATAATAATTTATGATGATTAAAATTTTGAATGAAAAACAATTGTTTAATTTGGTTTTAGATCGTCTTCGTGAAGTTGGACTAGGTAGAGTTCTCCGCTCAGATATCCCAGCAAGCAATGGAGTGGTTCATGGAGTCGACCGGTTTCTTGCCTATGATGACGTTTGTTAAATTAACTTAATTTTAATTAGTATTAGTGACCTATTGACTTTATGAGTGTATTGTATGCTATGCATTTTTCTGAATGTATTTTCGTTTTGTAACAAAATATTGTCGACGGTAAGAAAATACTGCGTTTAGGAACGTCTATATTTAACTTGCCAAGTACAGCAGCATGTGATCGTCAATAGAAAGCCATATACCTAATTATAAAAATATTAACATAAGTAGTTTAAGAATTTATAGTTAGACTTTCATATGTATTTTAATGTTTCCATTTTGTGCTTGGAGTGAAATCTTATCACGTTGTCTCATAAAACCATAAATTATTATGATATTTATACAGTACAGCCGCCTGATATTCTCTTGATTATGAAGTAATAGCGAAAATATTTTAAACATGGTTGTCTACCTCATTAATATTGTCCTAAAAGCAATTCATGTTTCATTATGGCTCACTCACACCACATTTATTGCGCGTTCATACGTCTCATGCTATGACATTTTACAATACTTAGGTGGCCGTTTGAGGATATACATACATATACGTAATAAGAAGCAATATCATAGTCACCATAATTGTATTAATGAATGATTAGTTTATTATTGCTGTAAAATCTTAGAGCTTATACGCAAGTAAGTTCGGTTTCTAGTTAATGGGGTAATACATGAATTTGTAAGAAATCTATTTTTCCAGCTAAACTTAATACATGCCCAACTAGACAAACTGGCTAAATTTATCAGTTCATCTCGTGGTTACAATTATTTAAAAATGATATGTTAATAAAAAACGGCGGAAATGTTATATTTCCTAATATATATGACATTTCAAAGACGTAAAGCAACATTATAAAAGTTAATTAATGTTCACGAACTCAAATTGGTTCAAAATTATCACAAGAATTGAGACTGCTTGCGATGAATTCTTCACTTCTTGAAATTGATCGAGTATCCTCCACTTTCTTGTTGCTCTAATTGAAAGTTCTCGGTGGATAATCCAAAGGGTCTAAGTACCAAATTTCCTAAATCTTTCAGTTTTCCTACAGGATAAAACATTGCATTGTTACGACACCACTTTGTTTTAAAAAATGTGGAAATTGAGTAGCTCTAGAACTCTATTATTTGGAACGTTTAATCCACGTACCTAGCATTTCTGTCTTTAACTTCTCGTTTCGTTCATTGATTAATGGTGGAAGTCTCTGAGAAATGTAAATTCATCATGAGTCCTTAATAATACTGGCCCTGTGTTATTGTTATCATATCATATTTGTAGGCAAAAGTTTACTTACTTGTGCAGCAACAATTGCATCTCGGTATGAAGGATCTATTTCTAAAATTTTCTTATAGTCCTCTAAAGACTCATCAAGCTTATCAAGTTCTTCATACAATGCCGCTCTTCTTATCAGTGCTTTCATGTACTTTGGGTTATATTCAAGGGATTTTGTGCAGTCCATTACAGCCAAGTCCTTAAATTCCTGGAAGATTAAAATTTCCGTGTGTAAACAAAACAAATATCCCAAGTGAATAACATAGAAAATTATAAATGACTTACTAATTTCATCTTGGCCACTCCCCTATTAGCGTACAAAATAGAACGTAATTCTTTTTCACATAAGGGACAAGCCAGCAATCCCTTCGTATAGGATAGAACAGAATCTTTATACTTTTGCTCCTTGAATTCTTCATTGCCTTGGTCTTTATGCGTTTTGGCTTTTGATAGTCTTTCCTGTTCCAAAAAATAAGGTGTAAGCCCTAATCAAATTTCACCATTCGAACCATTTTGTTTTTAGTCAATTTAAATCAATAATGTTACCGCAAGTTCTTCAGATGTAAGCTTCTCTTCTTCCGCTTTCAATGCATCTTCATCTACGTAGTCGTCAGCTAATTGGTGTTCCTTTATGTCGCTACTGATTTCAGGCTCTTCCTTTTCCCTGTCACTTTTCTCGTTGTCCCCGTCCTCTAAAACTAACTTTTCCAAATCTATAGTTTTCTCTTCTGGCGACTGTTTTTCTTCATCTTTGGTCACAGTTAGAGTTGAGGCACTATCATTTGTAGGGGAATTCACAAAATTCATTGGAATTTTATTCTGGCTGGGGCCTTCTCCAGACATGTTTTAAAAATAAAATAAAATAAATTACGACGTAAGATATATTTTTCTGGTTCACACGAAACTTTCTCTGCTAAAGTCAAAAGTTATTTTTTTTAATAATAATAATTTTGTTTCGATATCAAAAAGTCGCGCAACAAAATGGTTAACTTTAAAAAAATGACAGGTGTAAAAAGGACGATGATTTTGTAGTTTTCACTGTATATGCGGACACATGTGCTTGTGCTTTCACAATCACAGCACAAAAATGTACATGTTATTGAAATACAAAAAACACAGTACCGTACCATGTACCATCAAATCATCAGAGAAAACTTGTCAGCTTGCATTTTACCCACAGCTTCTTGCTTGTAATTTCCCATGCGAAAGGGTACACAGAATCTCTATTATCTGACAAAAGGTGCAGCTATCAGCTGCTTCCGTTTCCTTTCATTACTTATTCTTGAACACAACACATCGGGCTGCTTTGTGACTTGTCTTTGGGATGTGTGGAAATTTACAAACATTTTCCCATTTTGATTTTATCTAAAAATCTATACGAACATTTAATATTGTATAAAAGCATGTGCATTTACAATTTACTTTTTATTGTGTGGGAATTTGATTTCATATTAAAAATACTTACTGACATACGGGTGCGTAGTAGGCTGTTTATATTTCAGTGAAAACGGTAAATTTCACAGTGCGATTAGAGAAAAGGCAACTCTGTGACAAAGAAGGGAAGGAAAAATTGGATATTGGATGGATATGATGGAATGAGAATCATGTCATCAAATCGTTTTGGAACCTTGGAAGACGATAATTGGTGGAATGAGTCGACTACCAAAGGATTTGATTTTGGAGATGAGTCGGATTCGATTGGAGAAGAGGTAAGGACGAAAACTTCAAGAAATATTATGTTTGGTGAACAAACTTTTGGTCTTTGTCTCTTCAAAAAAAATAATAGAAGATAACCGTGTTTGTAGGACTCCACTTTCTTTGGAGGACACCATGAGGCAGCAACGAAAATTAATTTAGAGTTAAGGGCAGAAGTCAGCTCTCTGCGTTCTTTTGCCTCAGATGGTTCTAGTGATGAGCAATCAGATTCCCTGCAAAGAATTCGTGACCTGCCAGCGTTTTTGTGGTCGGATACTGGGACAATTGAAAATGGTGACAAGGACTTTTCACGCTATATTTGTCAAACCAAATTTCAAATTAATATTTTCACTTCCATCTTTGATGAAAATGTCTTTAACTTAATTAGAGTTGGAGATGCCAATGATATCTACTGGAGCTCAACTCGCTCAAGACCTAATATCAAGAGATGTAAAACTTTAAAATCTTAACTATATTTCAAAATATTGATTCAATCTCACAAATGAGTAAAGTTACATAATAATTTTTAGTATGGAGAAGGTCGGCTAAATATTCCTTCCATTGACGAGACAATTCACAAATTTTTGATTGGCAGTGACACTGTAATCCTGGAACCATTCAAAAGTTTCAGTCAAAAGCGCCAGCTTCTAAGCAAAGCAATTGAACTTAATGATGGAAATGCAATTTTGGGAGTAAGTGCCCTTTTTACATCAGTTCAAACCATAAACCATTGACTATATTTAGAGAAAAAAACTCCATTTCAAAATTATTGTTTGGTTAAGGTTACGATGTTTTTGTCAAAAAGTCTCCGACCAACTTTATTTCGCCAACTGCTGTTGGAATTCAGACCCGCTACAAATCACTACATAAGGTACCTTGAAACTAGGAACGAAATTAATCATCTAGTGGATTTGCTGAAGTAAGTAAAAACGAAATAATTTCATAATTTTACAAAGAGATTTATTTTAAAAGCTAAAATTGATTTTTATTGGCTCGCAGTATGTTGGGAAGAACCAAAGATGCCTTAATCGTTAGATACAAGCAAATTTTACGACGTGGAGGGGGAAATCTTCAAAACTTATTGAAGGAAATGAAACATTTTGTTTCTGCTGACTGTCAGCTTTGTGATGAAGACATTGTTTTCTTTATAAGCCAGCATTTGATGCTACTTGATACACAAAAGGAAATCAAAGAGAAGAAGGACACCTTGTTTCCTCATTCTGAATATCCATCCGTCCTTAGTACGTTAGCTTTCGTTGCGGAACATTTTTATGAAAATACCACTCCAAGTCTAAATGTGGACAACATTAAGCAAAAGTTTAATTTGAGTAGCAAACAGTACGCATGGGTAGTTTTTCAAGCTCTTGTGAAGCAGCAGAAGTGGCCACAAATTGAAAATTTATTACTTACCAAGGTAAATACATAATATTAGTAAATGAAAGCAACGCTACCGTTTAAAGGATTGATCGGTAATAACTAATTACTTTTCATTCAATTTCATTCCAGTCATGGCTTGGTGGACTTCAGGATAAGTGCCTGTTGCCACTTGAAGACGTTTGTTTTACTTTGAAGGATGCTCCGGTTGATTTGATATCTAGATTTTTAAGGCTAATTGATAATTATGACAAAAGATTGACTATAGCAAAGAAACTCAAATGCCATATGGTAGTTATTGATGTGAGTATAATGCTACCTTCTGACCATTCAATTTTAAAGTTATATTTGAAATCCGCCGTCGATCTATTTTCATTTGGCTATATTTATGATTTCAGGTGCATGCGGCTCAAAAGGATCGAGCCGCTATTTTGACATACAGAGCGAATCTCGATGAAAATTCCAAAGAGGCTGTTTATGCAGATAATAATTTGAAAAATAACGTAAGCAGTAAATAATAGTAATATTCAAATTAAAACAGGTATGCGCAATTGTTACATTTTGTTTATTTTTGAAATGGGAAACTGATTTCAATTAATAAATTCTCTTTTTAGGGCATCAAGTGGAAAAACTGATAATCACCGTTTGTATTTTGGGCGCAACTTGTCTCAATGAAAGCATTTACATATATGCAATAAAATAACACATACCTATTCAATATTATAGTTGTGATACATGAGTTTTCTACATTTTATAAAAGACGAATAGTTGAAAAATAAATTTAAAATGCACAACACAATCAGTAAAATCTTATACGTAAAACGCGATAACAAATTTATTTCATATAAAAGTACGAAGTGGTAGTGGAAATAAAGTGACGAGGTATGTTAATCATGTTAATTATTAAAATACAACAAGTTGAAATATTTTATATCATTTTTGCACAATTAAATACAATGATTCATATATTTTACCAATATGTACTTAACAATAAGGTCTTTTTCAGTTCACCCTGAGTATATAATATGCTAATGCTGGAATAAAAAGTCAGTCGATACGAAAATACCTACCTCGATAAATCCATTGTATGGATTAAAATGTTAAAATCAAATATTGAAATGTCTACAACACTGGTCATAAAAACGGGGAAAATATTTAAAAAAAAAACATGTATTACTATTACTGAACACTTTTATGTCTAGTGAACATATCCCGCACGCTTGGTTGGTTAGGGTCTTTCTTAATAGACTTTGACAGACCAACTCGACGAGCCGAGGAAGATTTAGACGTTGACGTTGTTGAGGGAGTTTTTGATACTGATCGAGAAGATGTAGAAGGTAAAGGCGATGATGAGGCGGCATGCGACGACGAATTACGAGTAAAACGAGAAGACAAGGTAGGTTGCGACTGCTGCTGGGATGTCTTTTCAATCGTAGCTGAATGGTATGCTTCATCCTCTTCCTCGTCCAGTGTAATCTCTTGGATCTCAGCATCAATTTTGCTAAGCACAACTTTGCACTCCTTGATAGCTGTATTTTCAAAATATTCCGAAGTTTCTAATTTTTGAGACCCCAAGGTGGAAGAGCGTTGGGAGGCGGATATATCACTTAAGGCAGAATCTTGAGAGCTTCCATAGCTGTATATGTTGAGATTAGGTACTGCAACTGTCGTAGTATCCTGCTCATAACAATAATAACATTAAGTCAAGTGTTTGATCTCTCTTTGAAAGTAGGAGTATTAGAAGTAATATTGAAAATCTGTTAACCTCATTATCGGAGTCTATATCATCACTTTCCTCAGATTTAACTTCTGCATGTTCTGACTTGCACATAGGAAACGCAGTATCCTCTTCAGATCTAAAGTATTTACTTTTCACATGTACTTTGGAATTCTCCGGAGATTTCAGGAATGGCACAGCTCTGCTTCTAGCTCTAGTATTACAAGAAGGCGAGCCATCCCCATGTGAATTTTGTTCCGTGATGCGACGTCTTTTCATCCCGGAAGGAGAACACGCATCTTCTGCCTTCACGGCGTATTTAACTTCTGTTTCGTCATCTGAGTTCAAACTTTCGCGGCTGTGGCTAGTTTTTCTTGATTCTCTTTTAGATCTCAAACCAGACTGTTCTCCATACAAACTCATTAACTCATTGTCATCAAGGCATTTGCCTTCATTGTCTGAGTTTACGACTGCAGATAAAATAGATCACCAAATTGACAATTTATTATACACTGCACTATACATTTAAACAATTTATATATCAATCATGACCATGACAGTTGAATGTACAATGTACATACCAGATAACGGTCGTTTCTTGTTCGACGCTGTCGTAACAGAAGCGGGTATTTGCATCCCTATAGAGGTTGACGCTTTTGATTCTTTCAGAGCAAAAGTTTCCTTGCTTGCTTCAAAAGAATGTGACCAAATGCTACTTGACGTATAACCCTACACATGGAGATCAAATGTAGATTAGTCAAAAGGAACTGATTAATCAATATTGCAAAGTTACAATAGATGCAAGATTTATAAGCAAATATACCGATTTTAGAGGCTCAAAACGATCAACCGTTTTCAAAGAATGGAGGTCAATATTTCCCAATGCCAACTCGACTGCAAGCTGGAACGATGACAAAGTTTATGTATAATTTTACAAATATACACGAATATAAAAGGCTTATAAACATCAAAATTGTGTAAATACACAAGTTACAACAATGCATTCATTGTTGTTGTTGTTGTTCAAACAAACAAGGGGTTACCTTTTCGTGCTCGTAGGATCCTGCAAAAGGTAGATCCTCCGGGTGTAGGCCCTCTGGATAGGGAGTTAGAGGAATCAGCATCCTTCTCCGTGTATCAAAAACAAGCTGATACAAAAACGTATTCTCAGCTTGAATGAAGCCATCAATGTACTCATCAGTAATTTCAACTTGGATTTTCTCCAGAGCCGACGGCATTGAGAGAATCATCTAAATTAGTCAATATAAAAGTATACTCCAATGAAGGTTTAGAATAGTATGTGCGTGTGAGAGAGAATGGGTCAACTTATGACAAATCAAACTAACTTCTCTAATGTCGTCTTGGGTCGAAGGTAGAGCGAGAATAACCTTTTTGGCTCGTCCAAGTCCAATTCCAGGAAGGGATGGAAGGTAATCGCATCCCGAAAGAATGCACATCCAACGGAAGTGGTCAAAGTTAAATTTACTCTTTGTGAGTCCAAGACACTGCGGTAGTTTTTCTTGCTCTAAAAGCACACCGTCACCGTTTACACTCATTTTGAAAAATACCTATAAACAAAATGCAAAAATTTTATTGAAACTTGTCTCAAATTATCCTCTAAAATAACTCAACACACCCAAATATATGTAAGCTTTACACGAGGACAGTCAATTTTCTTAGAGCGAAGCACCTGTAATGGTAAACAATGCTCATCATGAATAATTGAAACAAAAACAAACAAAAATTGATTTATTTCTTGTTGACCTTTATAAATTCTCTAGCCATTGTAGGTGTGATATCGACACATTTGGTAAAACACTCCCAAGCCCCTTTCCTATTTCCTTCCTGAAGATACTTTCTAGCCAGCTTCCTGTTTTCCTCGCGCTTCCTGTCCATATCAAACATTGTCAGCTCATTTTTAATTTGACTTAAATTGTAATTGTCAATTGTATAAATAAGAAGGGCTTAAAAACAAAACTATAAATCTTACTGTCGTCGTTTCTGCTCTGTATGCTTCTTAGAAGGAAGGTTTCTTCCATCAAGTACCAAGATAGGCTTTATCTTGTGGTCCAAGAGAATCTGGATGTATTTCATACAATACGTGATATAAGCATCAGTAGGTTCTCCTTTACCAAGCTTTTCGGCACATCCAAACGCTCCTATCAAAAATGCAAATTGTAAGTTCATGCGTAGTAATTTAATTCAAGGAATCATTGGAGTCCTACCTTTGTGAAGCCAACAATACGCATCTATTGCCACAGTACATCCACTAAATTTGCGAACATGAGAATTCTTCGACGCCTTCTTGAGCAATGGCAATAGCCCCGCGATACCCATGATGCGTGTCGTCAGGAAATAGGTGCCCAAAAGTAATAAAAAGCACTTTAAACAGTGTTATAACATCCAATCCAACTCAATGAATACGGAGCGTAATTAATAAGCAGGTGTTCCTTGTTCATCAGCAGTTGCACGTTAAACCGAATCAAGTTAAACAAGTGAAAGTAAAAGTAATGAATGTTGCTTTGAGTTGTTTGAGTCGATGCTAATTTTCCACGTATATAACAAAATTAAGTTTCTTCCGAATTTTTAATAGGAAATCACAAACAGTTAATTTAGATTCAACAAAAATTTGGGAAAACTTTTTGAGTAAAAAAAACTAAGAATTTTAAACATACAGATTGTCACTCATAAACACACAGAGTCGATATGCTGTCGCTGGTGAAGTGAAACAAAGTATATTTTAACCACCACAACAAATGACACCCGCTCTCTACGCGGCTTTTGTTGTGAAAACATTGATCCAGATGAGAGTTTGTGCATGCGTACACTGCATTACATTTTTAAAATGCAATATGTAAATACACACGAAGCATAGCCTTTAACTTACGCTTACGCTGTGTTATGTCTAGGCCAACAGGCCAAGGTACTCTAGACTCTAATGTACATTGTACCACTGTGCTTACCTGTCAAAATTTAAATGCCACGATAATAACTTACCTACATAATAAAACAACAGTTAACAATGATTATTTCCGAAATGAAAAACTAATTTAAAAAATGCTTAGCGTGTTTGTTTTACTATAAGTTAGTGTTAAGTGACATAACACTGAATTTGATAGTTTATTAAGTTATTAATATTAACTTTAAACGCAAGAAGTTACAAGTATTCAATATATTTTTTTTTTACAAAACTTATACAAGATACAATATATGCTGTTGTATATACAACTACATGTTCAGGAAAAATCTTTGCGATTATGACACAAACACTTTAGAATTTTAAACTTTCTCCTCGGAAAAACAAATTAATTGAGTTCCACGTGGTAATAGATCAAAATGTGGAGACAGGTATGAAAATTAGTGCAAGATCTAGTTGTTCATTTTATTTGTTGAAAAGCTTGCCGGAACCACGAATTCCTTTCTTGACCATTTTCTTGGAAGGAGTTTTCTCTATTGCCATTGCCTCGCGGGAATCTGCCATAACGTCGTCCCCATCTTGACTGTGGTTCTTAACCGTTTTCTTCAAGTTGGCAATCTGTGATTGTCAAAAACATGACGGTTAGCTTCAAATATGTTGAATTGAGTACAATAAATTAAAAATATTTAGATGCTCCAATTTACTTCATGTTCCAACGCTTCCTTCCTCTGAAGTTTTAGGGATTTCTCATTATTAGCGCGTTCGATTTGATTTTGCAATGCAGCCAACATATTTTCACAAGCATCACACCAAGACTCCAGAGTATTAGTTATCACCGGAATGTCATCTTTTCGAATATCACGACCAATTGTTGTGTCAATCTCGAGAAAACCTCTACTCTGATCCAATTTTCCCTGAATAATTTCTAAAATCATAAATAAACAAAAGACTTTGCAGTTTACACGTCTTTGTCTACTAAAACAGGTAAGGGGATAGTTTGAACTCACAACAACAACTGTTTACGTACCAGCATAAATAGCTTCAATAATTAAGTCCTCCAATTCTCTCACGTTAGAAATATCCAGTTCGGTTTGAAGGGTTTGATACGGGATACACTTTTCCCTTTCTGATAACGTAACAATTGTTAAATACTGAAGTTTTCGTCGTTGTCCACTGCTCAGCTCTGGAACGAGATTTTGCCCTCTCTTGCTTACATAATCCTTCAAAGTTCCGAATGCGAATATGTGCAGTAGTTCCAAATATGATGCATGATCTCCAGAAAGCTGTAATGATAATCAAAAATTCAAAATGCATGTAGCTCCTGAACTATCGTATAAAATGACAATATTTTAATTAATGAACGGATGGATTTTAATGTTTGTACCTCCTTAATACTAGGCATGTCCAACAGTTCACTGAAAACATACAGACCAGGCGTTTCGAGGGCCTGCTTCACTAATTCTGCCGCAGCTGCACCCTTGGCTGATTTGGACAACAAAACAAATTGTTCCATAGGATTGCTCCCTCCTTGATGATGCTTGTTTTCACCAATCATTTTAATGAAATTTCCAAGGAATAGATTTCCTTTTTTGTCAGATAGTTCAAAATTTTCTTCAAATTTTAACAAATCAGCTGTTAACATACAAAGAACAATGGAAGAAAAAATAGGAGGAATAGTTAATTTTAAATTACAAAAAAATCACAGTCATGTATTATACCTAAGTACCAGCTGACTGATCAAGTGATCAATCAATCATTAATAATAATTCATTCACGTGTTTGTCTCTTTGATCTCCTGTTGTATCGGGTCACCTGCTGATTAACTCTTTGTTACGGTTGATCAAGAAAAAAACGCATTCACGATCCAGTTTGTAATTTACTAAAATATTATCTATCGTAGTTTGAAATATTAAATAAATTCGNATCAAGAAAAAAACGCATTCACGATCCAGTTTGTAATTTACTAAAATATTATCTATCGTAGTTTGAAATATTAAATAAATTCGTATTAAAAATGTTTAGCAGTACCACAACAGATAATCAATCACTCCATCACTCGACATGAAATGAACTTGGAGTAGAGACTTTTTGTAGTGTTCAATGATTTGCTTAGAATTAAGAAAATACAACAACAAAGATTGACAATTTCCGGGCTTCTGTTAATATAAATTGGGGTTCATTGAAAAATGTGTGCAGGTACATTAAAGTTGTGAAATATTATGTGTGTGAAGCCTCACAGTCACGAACTACTAGGCGGAATCACCCCAGCTAACAGCAAACGTCACTCCAGCTAACAACTAACAATTTCTGACTAACGTCACCCCGGCTAACAACTAACGTCATCCCGGCAAACAGCTTTCAGCTAACATCGAACTACTATTAGTACGAAAGTACGAAATGAACATGTATTGTCTCAAAGTGCCCCTTTGTTGTTGTTCTTTAAAAAAAACACAACCTGAATTTTGCATGTTTCTGCATATTATCTGGAGTTGGAGCACGACTTCCATCTGATCGGCCGGTGGCAACTGACTATTATTTATTGTTCTAATAATTATATACGATAATCCAGATATTAAAGAATTAAAGTTGTTTATCTTCATGTTATCGAATTTTAAATTGTTTTCTATCCTTTTTTGAAATTTAAAATGTCTTGATAATTTTTTGTTATTCAAAAATGTTGTGCCGTTCCTTTAACAAGCTTCGCTCGAGCAGGCGTAGTTTAACAGTGACATCAAAGTCTCTTTCTGCTACAGGAGCTTTTGGGAATCATGTGGCGGTGGATACCTCCGCTTATGTCCCTCTTCGACGTAAATCCAGATTTGCGTACCCGGAAGGAATGAGGGACTATGAAAACGATTGGGTGGAGGTACCAGAATATCCAAAGATTGATCCTGACGTTCATCAATGGGACGAACGTAGGCGAGGTCGGTTGCAAATTATTTTGGATAAGCAAACTAATGTTACAAAAGCTAGTTCTTATGAGGAGAAAATGTTAGAGTTTAACATGCCTAGGTAAGTATGCATTTAAATTTTTTTAAATTCATTATGACACACGATTCATGTTAGCTCTGGGGATTTTAATCGTGATTCTATTTACATTTACAGGCAATTTGGATTCAAATGTTACTGGATTACTGAGGACTGTTTTGAATATGACTCGCTGAACATGTATAAATTTGTAACTAGGACTCATGTGGCATCTAACACCCAACTTCCTAGTCAGTATGCCGCACCAGAATTAAATGAAAAAGTGGAATATTTCAAGAGTAAATTACGCGAGCCATTGTTAGATGTTTTAGCTTTTGAGCTGGATTTAGCGTGAGTATAAATAATCTACGTGTACTTGTGAAGTTAAGTTAATTTAGTTAACTTCTTTTCAAGATACTATAAAGTAATTTAGCATTACGTTTACACAGGAGAAGCTATGAACAGGACTTCAATGCGTTGCAGCACATTATCGATTTCAAAAGATCGCAAACTCTTGTGCCACAAATTAATAGAGTTATACTATCTGTACTGGGCAAAGAAATCGATTACTTGAATGACTGTCAGGTGGATGTCAACCCTAACGTTCAGGCATTCTGGCAGGTGGGTGGCCAAGAGGCAGCTCCGTCAACACGAACAAGAAGAAAGGCTTCAATAGAAATGAAGGGAAAGTACAAAGCTAAATATATTCAAGTGGATGATCCTATAGAGCAGTAAGTATTAGTATTACTGTATTTATATTTTGCTCAAATTTCATTTGTATGTGTGATGATTCTAATCACGACGATATTTTTGTATGCCTTCAGAAACATGCAGTATGTAGGCAAAACGTTGCTCCAGGTACGTTGCATGAATCCACCTGAAAACTTTATTAATCTGTCGGACCCACTTTGCCAGAGGTCAATGGAGGAATTTCCAGATAGATTCCCTCATTTCCTTAATACATACGGTTTAAAACGTCCAGACGATTGCCGTTTTGCGAGTATAATCCCAGGCCATTGGACTGGGGATGTGCATAAATGTAATTTGGTTGCTTTCCATCCCCGAAGTCACCTATTTGATCACAAACGAACTGACAGCCCCTACTGGTCGTCCAAAGAAGAAACGGAGGAATCACTTCTCAGCCAAGCAATGCTCGTTTCCTTTGGGCGGTTATTAAGTCAAGCCTTTTTTCATGGATTTGATCAGTATGTGGATTTGGAATATCCATTCTCGACCCAAACAGTTATCACTAATGGATTAGAATGGTCATTCTTTGCGTACCAACTGAATACGATGAAACTTGACAGTAAGTTTTCTGTTTTCTTTTACTAATCTTTATTTAAGGACTTTATTCACATTGTGTAAAATTCTGTATATAAAAATATGGTGATTTTTATTTCAGACCTTTCACTCGCAAAAAACAAAAGGCAAAATGTCATCTGGGGAACCCAAACCGAGTCTATCTTCGACAAAGAGAAAAAAGGCGAACTAAATGACCAAGTTCTTTCTAATCTCCTCCGCTTCTATCTCAACCCTCCTCGTCCTATTCAAGCTGAAAATCCCACCCCTTACCTGGGTCGAAGCTTTCAAGACTTGGAAGATGATTTTGACAAAGCTATCATCTACTACAACTTCCGTAATATGGTTAGCCAACGTATCTATGTCACAGATGATATGCGCTCCCAAAGACCTCCTGAAATCTATGAATACGAGAATATTTACAAGCGTTGGCACAACGCAATGCCTATAGAAAAACGTGTGAAGTACTATACACTACCAGCAGGGACCCCAGGAAGTGATCCGTTTAATGATCCTTTCAAACTTAGAAACCCTTTGTACGTAACCCATGGCGTTAAAAGGCTCATGGCAGAAGTTGAGGAAAGAAAGGAGATGGAAGCTGTGGAAGCTGCGAAATTAGCAGAAGCCAACAAATACGGAGTGACCACAGGCTCAAAGAAGAAGAAAAAATAAATCAATAATAATATTGTAATTCACTGTTTTGTAGTAAAAAAATATTAATAAATAAATTAAAAATTAAAACACTTTTACTTTACATTCTTCATCGACTGTCGACTACACTGAATCATCGACTACACTGAATCACTGAATCACTGAATGTCATGTTACTGTTCCTTTCCTACCGTTCGCGTTCAAGATAACTGAGAGCACCTCCTAACGAAAGGATTGTGAATTAAGCCTTTCTTGAAGCTTCCCCAAGCGCGTTCCTTTGAACAATGCAATTTTTTCCCTCATTCATCTATCCTGTCTGTGCATTTTTTTTAAATATGCCAATAACCACAAAACATTTGACTCGGCAATCCTACTGATATGATGCATGCATGTTTTAAAACAACAAGTAACTCTTTTTGTTGTCGGGTATTCGTATTCGTACGTACACGTAGCACACGCATGTATATCTCTACCACCGAGTCCCTGTATTGCGCTGCTGCTACTGGTGGTGGTGAAGATTAAAAGAAAAAATTGTGTTGTGTAGTGTATTTACAAGTCTAAGTCTAGCTGAAATCATTAGCATGCTTTGATTTGGATGTTTTACCTCAATAAAAGCATTAAAAAACATTTTTTGTTGTTAATGTTAATATTTTTGTGGGTGAAATAATAATCATTCAAATTGAAATAATTATTGACGAATAATAAAGATATTTTGCTTTGACTTGAATGTTTAGTTGTCCCTTGGATTGTTTCTACAAAAGTTCATTAGCAATTGACACGCGCAAATTAAAGTTGTCCCTCAAAAACAAAACAAATATTTATTTAAAGCTTCGGTTATGTAAGGGATTTAAATCTTCCGCATGTGATTGAAACGCAAATGAGTCCTTTCCTAAGCAGCATTATTAGTACAGACTCATTTGAATCTTTCTTGGGAATCACCGTTATGATCGCCCGTTCAAAAAGAAGGTGGAAAGAGAAGACGAATTAGCCTGACGTAAACAAGAGCAACGATTGAAGAGCCATCACGTCACCACCGTGAAATTTGTCAAAAGTTATCTTATGCAATTCTCACCACCGGTCATCTGCTTGACCGTCGCTGGTTAATTTAATGTCATATATATAGGTTTTCACTGATGTCGACGTCGAGTGACGAAAGTCACCACACCGTTCAGAAGTTGTTGAGTAATGCAGTAGGTAGACATGCTTACTAATCCACCAACATCTTCTACCTCTGTATCGTCTTCTTCTTTGGTTGAGGTTACATCCTTGTTGTCGCCGACATCTACTGTGACTTCAGTAGTAGGTAACGCACCCCCCAATCGACCAACACCGAATTCAGTAAAACCAAAATCTCCAGCAAAAAGGTACGTTAGTATGAAAGAGACGCGTCATTATAGACTATTTAAACTAGGCAATTTTATACTTTCAAATGTATGTTTTTTTTCTTCTCTCGACTCAATACCGAATTAGAGCCCATCAGTATTTTTTTTGTGGTTGTCAGTTTTTTTATCGCTCGCACAAAAAGTATACATTTTTTGTAGTGAGATTGAGCTTGACACATTAATAAACTGCTATTTGAATATAAAAGAAACATTTTTTTCTTATGTAGTTGCTACAATTTACAATGGAAAATATTTTTATTGTTTAAATCTTGATCGGAATGTCGACTACATTTACTTTGTTTTTGTTAATTACTTAGGAGAAAGAAAGGCGGTGAAGCAAGTACAGAACCGAACCCAGTTGATCCTGCGGAAGTGGAGAGTGATATCAGAGTGGTGAATGTCTACAGTACTGCTGGAAATGCTAATAACATCACAACCGGGAATGATAATAGCAGCAATAGCAAAAAGCGCAGTCGGAAACAAAAGATCGACACGCGCATTCCGTATGAATTGCATTCTATTGTAGAAGGGCAATCGGTTGTGGATAATCCTAAGAAGCGTAGGAAAGTTGAACGGGAAAGTAAGAACGATAATGTAAGAAATTCAGATCCTGTCCAAGTGAAGCAGGGGAAAAATGTGAAGAAAAACAATGTGAATAAAACTAAAAATAGTAGGGCAAGTACAGCCAAGAAAAATAAAGAAGGTATTACTCCTTCTTCAGATGATGGGGTAGTAAGTTATGGCCCACAAAGCAAGATTGTGTTGAAGAAAAACGAATTTATTGATCCTAATTTGTCGTTTACAATCTTTCCTGACTTGTCACGAAGCCTTGGCGCTATTGGTCCATCCCAAGTTATATTCGCGGTTGAATCTACTCGCGAGCCGGGGACTAGAGAAGCCTTTTTTCGTGACCTCAGTGAAAGTGAAAGTGCGAACAAAAAGCCAATTGTTGGACAGTTTCAGTTATTTGATTTGCTCTTATCAGTTCCTCATTTTCTTCCTCTCACAAGTGTATATAATTCTGGTGAGCCCTTCACGAGAATTTTGCGATTTAGTGCATTAGAACAGTACACTAAAGGGGTTCAAGGTAAAAATCAAGTATCCACATTTCGATTTTACGGGCCACGTTATGAAAAGCAAGTACCAGCGCTCCCTATATCTCAAGGAACACTTGAAGCCACAAAGAAAAACCCAAACGCGTACCTGGATTCAGTTTTGGTGATCAAACATCCTATTCTTGGGTTTTATTCAAGGAAACTTGTCAGCTTAAAGTTTATCGTACTAAAAAGTAAGTCTAGTAATCAATTAATTAGTAATTAAAATTTGTGAGTTATTATATTGTAATCCTTATATCTTATACATATGTGTTTCAATGATTTTATTATTGTAGAGGTTTCGTTGGGCACTTGTGTCGTTGGACATCTTAAAGCTAAAGTAGTACAATTACGACGCTCTGCAGACCTGAAAAACATTGAAATTTATGTGGATGAGAGTCGAGTTCCAGAGACAGCTTCAGATGTGAGTGCGATGAACCAGCAGAACATTCAGCCAGTTATACAGACACCTTCGGGACTAGTGCCAGTGATTACACGAACAACGTATCAACCGCAGCAAGAATACCATATTCAACCCCAACAACTATCTGAAACGCAATTTGAATATGTACACTATCATTATCAGACGGCTTCAGAACTTGTTCAGGAAGTAAGTGGAAATAGTGCTGGTAATACAAGTAACTATATTTTAAGTTTGGACAACTCTTCTGGTTTTCTTCTCGATGGTACGCCGACATTCAGAGATGAAACTGGGGCACAAATTTTAATTCTTAGTCCTAGTGATGAATTACCTCCAAGTTATGTCACTGAACATCATCATGATCATGCCCAGCAGCAGCAGCAGCAGCAAATTATTCATCAGGTGCAAGAACAGCCGAATTATTATTCTAATCAAGAACAAGCTGTTGTAATTCAGCAACATCCTCAACATCAAGGTGCACCATTGCATCAACAACATCAGCAACAAACGTATGCAATTCAACATCAGCAACAACAGCCACTTATTCAGCTCCAGCCGGCTGAGCAAATACCAAAAGAAGTTCGAAGACAAGTACTATACATACCTGGAGGACTTGGATCAAGTCCTATCCCTATTGAGTTTGAAATTCACACAGAAGCACCTCAGCAGGAAGACTCTAGCAGACTCTACACTCAACAACAACAACAGCATTTGCAACAAGTGCAATTACCAGCTCAATCATCACAACAGCAACAATTTAGGAGTGGACAGCAAGTTGTTATACATCAGCAACATAATCAACAGAATCAATTTCAACTCCAGCAGCAACAGCCGTCAATACATCAGCACATAGTCAATTCGCAGGGACAGTTTGTTCGACAACCACAATTTATTCAAAATAACACCTCTGCGCAAACTTTTCAGTACCGAAATGCCACCCAACAACAGCAGCAACAGGTTATAGTTCAACAACAAGCTCCTTTGATACATCATCCACAACCACAGCAAATTTCATCATCCAATCAAGCAGTTGTTGGCCAACAAAGTCACCAGCTTCATTCAAATCAGGTGAACAGAATCCAAACCCTTCAGTCATCTTCAACACAAGTACATTTTCAACAACAACAACAAGGTCATACTCAACAGCTGCAACAACAAACTCAATTGCTACAACAAGCACAGCACAGGCCTCAGGTAATTCAACAGCAAACTATTCCTGTTCCTACTCTTCAATCTCCGCAGAAAGCTGTACCACAAGCAACATCAGCCGGTTATCAGCAGCAATTTCCACCGTATCAACAAGTTCAACAACAGCAGCAGTTTTCTTCTGTTAGACCTCTAGTTCCCCCTTCGAATATTTCTCCGGTTGTCACCACCCCTGTCAGTCCTCCTGCTTCATCAAAACAAACTGGTGCACCGAAAGCTAAACACCCGAAAAGTTCTACAAAGAAACTAGCAAAAACTGGGCTTACCAATCAAGTACCTCCCAATCTCGCTGATTCCCTTCTATCTCCACAACAAATAGAGCAGTTACGTCAGCGTGAGCAGAAAGGTGCGAGTGCGGAGTATAAAACACCACAGGTAGTATCTCAACAAGACTTACCTGCTCCAAGTGCTCCAGTCACAGGTGAGGTAAGACCAGGAGCTACAACTCCCTCGTACCATTTCCCCCCTCAGGGTCTCCCCTTTCCACCACCACAATCGGCAGGCCAAGCTAGATCCCCAGGTGGTTCAAAGCAAGTACGTGGACAACGTCCTCAAGCACCACCACCACCAATAATATCAGCCCACAAATCAGTTGTTCCTCATTTGCCTTTTGTCTCACCTGGTACTACTGTCAGACTCCCCGTGGCGCCAAACTTACAAAAAGTTCCATCTGCAGCTTCTTCACCATCAGTGGTCTCGTCTTCGCCAAGTTTACCGAAACCTGCCCCCACAAAGACATTTATTGTGGTACAACCTTCTCATAATAACACTGTTGTGCCAGGAACAGCTTCCACGCCTAATACAGTGTCATCTGCTCCAGTTACAAGAACAAAACCCGGTTTCGTCGCTGTGTGTCCCCATTGTGGTCTAGGGAATGTTAATATTGTGAGGTGTCACCGGTGTAAAATAGAATTTCCGGCAGACGTCAAACTAATTCAAGACGAGTGGAAAGTGAATAAAACTGGAGCTGCAGTTGCAATTCCACAAAAATCAAGTATTCCAACAACTGACTTGAAACCAACCAGTGATATATCAAATACGAAATATAGTAACGCTCTTGTGCTGTCGTCATCAGTTGGAAATAACTCTAAAAGTAAACCTGCCACAAAGGTGTCTGCTGTAGGAAAGAAAATTGTATTGGTCAACAAACCCAACATTTTAGATAATAGTATCAACAAAACTGTTGTTACACCAGGTACAGTTCAAGTGCGAATTCAGCCAGACGGTGGTAGTGCTGTGACAATTACAAACAGTGGTACAAGTGTAGTGCAGACTAAAACCGCACCCCCTACCATTAAACCGCCAGTTGTGAGAAAAAGGGCACCTCAAAAGAAAAAACTTGAGTGTATAACCTTATCCTCAGACGAGGAGGAACCGGAACTCCCACCGACAAAAATTGCAAAACAGGGAGAAAAACTTTCTACAACTGCGGCAACATCCTTAACATCAAAACCAAGTATTGCTGCTGCTGTAACTAGTGCTACCGTTATTGCAGCCGCAACTCCTGCGACAGACACAACAACTACTACGACTGTCAGTTCGACTGTGACGAGCACTTCTGGTGTCAGTGATACACAAAAGGTAAAAGGTGACTCTAGTGAGAAACCGTCTGACCAGAAAGAAACTGATACCGTATCTTCTACTACCACCACATTATCCTTAGCAGAAGGCGGCACAAAAATGTTCCCAAAAGGTATCCAAATTAACTTGTCCGCAGTACTAGAGAAACCTCAAAAGGAGGAAAGCTCAAAAGATCCCACCGAAGTTTTCGATAAAATTGATCAGGAAATCGGTGTAGTTGGCAACAACTTTCAGTTTACAACGTTGGAATGCAGATCAATCCGCGTAGGATCATATAAAGTTACTAATGCAGACCTT
>JAHZNC010000573.1:0-28287 GCA_027744095.1 Zhuqinia jingwanae | reverse complement strand
ATAGACTCTTGATGACAACTATTTCTTTCTCACTGATTTACAAACACAATCAGTCAGTCAAGCAGGAAAAATGTGTGTGAGCTTCATTCAACTTCATTATGATTCTGCACGACTGCCTTATTATTAGGCTTTTAGTTTTTTCTCAGAAGACATATTTTGAATATATTAAATTTGGAATTTGAAAAAAAAACATCATAATAATAAGTTTTTAGCCTAGTCAACTCGTCAACAGTGCAATAACCTCATTGCCAAAAAATAATAATGTAGAGTTACTTTACCTACATCTATCTTTTCCACCACATTGCCATGCTGTATGTCATGTCATGTAATGTTACATGATTTGATGATGATGAGTGTGTGGGCAATCAAATTAGAATTAGAATCACTTTTTCCATCATCATCATCATCACATAGTCCACCGTATATACACTTGCAGTTATTATTACGATGAAAATGAAGTGAAGAAAAAACCGCAAAATTTCAACAAAACATATAATAATCATTATGCTCATCAAAGTACAAGATGAGATGGTGAGCAAGGTTGATGGACACATGTCATGAGTGCCAAACCGCAAAAAGTTCATAATAATCATGTAAACTCGTATGAATTTATAATATTGTAAATACTAACGAAGTTTCCAAAAGAGCACACTAGATTTGTGTTTCTTTTAAATTGTGTAGTATACTAATGTGGTCTTTCACGTAAACAAATCTCAACAAAAAATAAAGAAAAGTACAAAATAACATGTAATTAATACTAACCATACCATACGCACAAAATGTTTTTTCATTCATTTTTTTTAATCCAAAATTTTACCCAAAATATGATGCAGATTATTGCAGAGAGATGCATTTTGCGCCCAAAGTCCAATTCGTTTTCCTTTTCGTGGCAGGTATTATGTAGGTAAGCTTAAAACCGCAAAAGTTATTTTAATTGCTACCTGACTCACCTGCATGCTAAAATGCTAATATCAAGTACATTTTATATCATAATACCTACTTAACGTTTATGTATGTATATCGTTTAAATTATTATGATGTCATATTGAAGACGCCAGACCGCAAAATGAAAGGAAACTGCAGCGCTAAAGTGGTCATATAAATAATACGTCGAATTCAAAAAGCTTGTTAAAACCACGCATTTTGTGTTTGAACTTTTATTGGTACATTATAACATTTAATATTATATAAAATTTCTACTTTAATTCTAGCATACATATAAATACTTATATATTTTGTATAATAATAGGCATCTCAGTTTTTTTTGTAAAATTAAATAATATACATATACACATAAATAAATCTATATCAATTAAAAAATATTCGCAACAGAACAATAGATAGACTAATAAAAAGATTTTGTGTCATGAAGTCATCATCAAAAATAACGCCGTTATTTTGTGGAAATAAAAAAAAATGTTTGAAGGAAACGACTAGTCATTTTGCAGCTTAACTGTTTAGCTGGCGTACTCTATTGACTGACTTTAGGTTTAAAAAATTACTACTTAAGAAATTACCAAACGACAAATCTAAGCTTTCTTCTGATAGGATGTCCCCTAGGAAAGCTCCTAACCCATTTACGAAGTCCAACAAAAACGACAGATAGGACAATTACAAGGGCTCCGATCAAGCTCCACATGTCTGGTAACTTTCTAAAAACTGCGATTTCAAAGATGAAAGCAAACAGGACATCAAAAGTTCTTACTAAAGAAATAGGCCCAGCCTGATCTGACTTCATCGCAAGAATAATAGCGAATTGGCCAAAGAGAGTAAGCGCAGCCAGGCCAATGATAAGACCCCATTCGGCAACGGACTGAGGGATAATGAGACCAGGAAGAATTAGCACAATGACAAGATTTTCCAGACTTCCCCAGGCGCCGTACATCATAGTAGTGACAGAGTAGTGCACTTTGCGAATATAGCGGAGTGTGATGAAGGAGCAAGATGTGACGATTGTGCAGCCAAATGCTAGTCCAGTTCCGACCTGTTCACAAGGTTAAAAATAAATTAGGAAGGTTAAATTAGTACAATTTATTTATAAAACTAATGAAGCTAATTTTACGTTGCAATTAAAGTATTATTGGGTGCATACCAAAACATTTGAATCGAATGATTCTGATCCCGAAAGGATTGGGGGCTTGGCAATGGCTACCACGCCGAGAAGGGAACACACAGAGGCAATTATGGTTGAGTAACCACATTTCTCACCGAGAAATATTTTAGCCAGGATTGCGACAAAAATGGGCTATAAAAAGGTAACAGGAAAACAATAAGTTATACTAATCCCTTTTTAAAGGACAGTGTCACTTGTCACGTACACATCAACACGCATACAATGTGTGATAGCTTTTACAAACTTTCAGGACTTACAGAAGCTGAAGAAATGGTCAAGGCATCCCCCATGGACAGGTACTTCAACGAAAAGAAATGGAGAAGGAGAGCATTGCACGTCAGAAAGCTTCTCAACTGGAATATCCCACAAAAGGAAACATCAAAATTATGAATACACGTACTCAGGTGGATTATAGCTATATTTTCCCGATTCACACTCAGCGCATATTACTTTTCTAAAAATATTATTTTATTGTGTCACCTTCACTTGCTACCTGAACAAAAGCACGTACACACCTTGAGCTAATTTTAAATTTTCAAGAATAAGTTTTATAGGACAAGATTATACTTACCAAAACAAATCCAAATGTTTTCATCTTCCTCTTTTCCGTCAAGGGCCACACATTTTCAACTACTTTTGGCCCCTTGCTACTGCAGTAGTATTTTTGGAGGAGGAGGGGGATAGCGGGGAGGAGTGCTCCTTGAAACTTGTACAGCGCACTATTAAAAGGATCGTACGTCTCCATTTTCTTCACCAAGAGAGCTGACACTGCGAAAATGAAACTGCTTACGATGGCTAGCATCATGCCCCTGTATTTTCGCCAACATGATCTCTTGCTAATTGGCAAACCCGAATGCTTTTCAGATGGGGTTGGCGAACTGGAAATGGATGTAGAGGAAGCTCCATTACTAGAGCCCACTTCAACAATGCTTGCTTGACTATGCACTTCATCTTCATCATCTTCCGACTCTGATGAGTAGTCAGACTCCGTTGGTGGAGGTAACACAGGTGGAGGGCCACTGTCCTTTTTGTGGGATTCAATATCAATGGGGAGAATGACGGCTGGAATGTAGGTCAAATTACCCCGTTGCTGTCCCTCTTGCTCATTTTGGTGATGCTGGTGACCATTGACTGTAATCACTGTTACAACGGAAGAGTTTTCGTTTGTTGGATTGCCAATAATATTTGACGCTGCTTGGGGTGCCATTTTAAAAACGACGTTCGTATAAAAATGAGCTCTGAGATGGTATCGACAATATCGATGAACGTATACTTTTGCCACTTGACTCTTGTAATAATAACAATAATCACAAATGAAAGCTTTCTCTTTTTTTCTGTAAAACTTGTTGAGGTAGAGCAGTTTGGGGTACTAGTAGAACTGCAACTTATCGTTTCATGTATGTATTTTTTTCTTCTCTTCTCTCAAAATGACTTATTATGACAATCAAGTTGAACTGATGCCATTTTGTCTCCTTGCTCCAGCCTTATATACAATTCAAACTGCGTTCACATCAACATCATGATGTCACATAAAAAGGGAGAAGAGAGAAGACGCTATATGCCTCTTAATTTGGTGCATTATTGCTTTCATGCATAAAAATACATGCATATTTGTATATGCTTTCAAAGCATTATTATTATCGTTGTTACAATTTACAGTGTAAAACGTATGACGATTATTTGGATGGAATTTATTTAATATGTACCAGGGTTTTCTTTGAATCCAATAAGCCTGTTAAATGAATGAGTGACAGAGAGTTGCCATTATGATCCCATTGGAAAAAGAAGGCTGGAGTGGTGGTGATCCCATGTATGCACATATTCATATACCTAAAGTATGATTTATACGTGCATCTAATTGCTACATCACTAATAACATTATATATAGGTAGGTACCTATACGCATTTATACAGGCATAAAGTAAACAGCCACAACAACGTACACAAATTTTAGTATATTTAGTTGGAAAGAAGCACCACGGCTGACAATGGGCTCAAGTAAGGATATTTAATAAAATAGGAACAAAGACTCTTGTTCAAACCGCATCAGTCAGTAGTGACGATGGGCATCATATATCGCATCATACAACGTCTCTGTTATGGTTGTGATGCTGAGAAGGCATTAACAAATTCACATGTACCTACGCACGTGTGAAATTAACCAGAATCACGTTAGCTCCTGCTACTGCACTATAATAATTATAAAACACTTCCAAAAAATTGTTGACAAGTAATTCTTAAAAAAATATTTTCTCTCTGATTCTCGGATTGTTTTATGGGTACACAACTCAGTGTATATATACACACGGAATGTTTCAACGTTTCCTAGACACCGGTTTAATGAAACTATAGTATATATATTATAATATTTATTTTATGTATATTTTTCAGCAGATAGATCCAATGTCAATAGTTATTATTTACTTATTTATTAATTCAAACAGCTCGAGGTTAAAAAAATGTATACAAACACAGCTTGCCTAGAGGTGCAGTTTACACTAGTAATAGTTTTTCCCGTCAAAATTATTATTACCCGCTTTTGTGGACTATGTATAGTAGTACTTTGAATTTTGACCATGATTATAAATTGTAATGAACTTTTTAATTATATTACGGTCAAAAGTTGACACTGGTGAAAAATATGTATACCTGTTGTATTGTATGATATGTACACTATTACGAGCACGTACTATTACTTTTAACACGATAGCCGTTCTGTTTTATAGCAGTTGTAATTGTAATTATTCGTTGTTTAGGCTAAGCTGGTTTATTTATTGGTAATAAAAATAACTCTTCACACTTGTTATTACATGTTGCAGGTGTTAAATCGGATGAGGGCAAACAAACCAAGTAGACAAGTGGTCTACATAAACAATAAAAGACTGAAAAGGTAAGCTAGAAAGGTGTGACGATGTTAAAAATAGAAGATTATTATGTCTAACAATAATTACTTTAGGTTATATCTAATGAGATATATTTTGTGTCGTGTTGTGCGTAGCGTGTAGGTATGATGTGCATGCAAATGCAAGCATTCATAATATATGAAAAGGAATATATTTTTGGCTCCTAGTTTACTTTTATTATTTTTATTTGGCAGTTTGTTAGGAGTTTTGAAAGTACTACGTGACTTTTGTGAACGGGCAGCTTGTGAGATGAAGTGTGCTGAAAGTTTCTGGTAATAGTTTTCAAAGGCTTTAGCTTAGCAAATAGTATCATGATGTTCTACGACTAGTGGACATTCCACTGTCCACTCTCTGCTTCCTTGTCGTAAATATTATGCATGCCAAACAAAAGTCGAGTCAACGTTTATTGACTTGAATTATTGTGATGCTCATATAGTATAGGCTTCATCTTCAGACGACTCATCATTATAACACATCGTGGAAAAACGAAAGCGATTGATTTCTATTTTGTAAATTTTTTGGTTTTTGGGTATGACGTGTGTGTTTAGCTAGGCTTTCTTCAAATAAACACCAAAGAGTACACACATAAATATTATGACTTGGGGTTTGGCCTGTAGTTTAATATCGTATCATTCCATCAGTGAATATACCGCTATAATCTCACTGAATATTTTCATACGTAGTATTATACGTACGTATGTTTAAAAAAAGTTAATGATTCCATATGGATGAGGTAATAAAATAAATCATTATGGATACCTGTAAATGCTCAAGTCAAGCTCACCACATACCTTTTGATTATGATTATGAATACAGACAGCTAGACATATGTATAATATGCGTAATAATAATAATTCAACACGCACAAAAAAATATGGGACTAAAAAAAATTGACTTGCAGATTGGATTTTTTGTTTCTTTAGAAAAAAGCATTAAATAAATGGTTTAGGAAGAGGAGGAAGACCAAGATAGCACATTATGATACTGATAGCCATTCTATTTAGGTAGTTGATAATGATGTGATGATAAAAGTGTATTGTACAGTAATTCTTCCTCTTTTTTGAAAATACTCTTTCATTTTTTTTGTACTAAATTACTGACATGGATATTTGTATTTTTGTAGGTTTAGAATCCTCCCACATTCAACATCTTCCCTGTTTTTGTTGTCGTGTTTTAATATCTGACCTTGTTATTAAATAGCAGCCAGCAAAGGTGTTAAATATAGTTCACATAAATTATTGTCAATTTTTATTAGCCGAAGGAGGAAGATCACAAATGCATAGACATCTTATAAAAAACAGTGTAAATTATATATATACAATATTAATTTGTATGGAAATCGATTCGCAAGGAACAGAGCACCATTCACTTACTTTCGTTTGTTGCATAGTAGCAGTAGCTCAGAACTATACTTACTTAGTAGTTATTATAAGATAATACTATTATTATTAGTCTACTTAGTAGCTAAACATCGGAACTAAAAATGAGCTACGTTGCATTCTCTTAATATGTTATAGCAATTGAAAGTAACAATAAATAGTTATCTCTCCATGAAACGTGGAATGGATGGGATGAATGTATTCCCCAGTTTAACCTGGTTCTATCAGAAATTTTTCCAAAATATCTTCATGCACGACATGTTAGAGAGTACACATGTAGCTAAATCTAGGCAATACCCGATAAGTTATTCTTTGAATGTAATTAAGCTAAAATTACACATTACCCAGCATTCAGAGTAAAGAGTAATTGTCCCCATAAAAAGTTTCAATGCTACGCTTAGAGATGAGTGCATGAACCTTAATTATTTAGACAGAAGTATGGTCAATTTCAGAAAACACGATACACATTCCTAAGTGAATACGTAGTTTTGGGCACAGTTTAAACCATTTCCAATGAATGTCACTTAAGCTAATTTCAATTTCAATTTAAACAGTGAAATGCTCTCCATAGCTATTATTAAACTCGACAATGCATTCTTAAAAAAGAAAATCCTTTCTGATTTCGCCTTGATATTGAAATACTTTTTTTTAACTTGGCATTGCATTCACAGTTACTTGTTTTGGGATTTGGACAAGCCTTGTATTGGCATCTATAGGTATGTCAATGTATATTTACTTTGTAATGTGCGCAAAATATGTAAATTTTTAATTTAATGACGTCTGGATGTTTTCATATTTATTTGCATAGGATAATAATAATATGTCATAAAATGAAATCATTTGAATTGACGACGTCAATTTGACGTTATTGTTTAAGTAATATTTACAAAAACAACTTATGATGACGCTACATACAACATAAAGGTGTTTAGACCTTAATTCAAACAGCTGCATATCTACACAAACAATGTTTTCGATATTATGATTTCATAGAAAATCCCAGATTAAATATGTATCCTCCTGGAGCTCAAAACTCGTGACGAATTTTACAGGCCGTGGAGTTTATTGTAAATATTTTTTATGGTTACAATTTTTTTTATAAATTAATTATTATCTAACGTATGAAGTACAAGCACAATGAAGAAAAATGATGGTGATGTGCTGATGATGTAATAAATGAAATGCATAACAGAGCTCTCATCGTAAGCGTAATTTTCAGCAAGTTTCATTCATTCTGATAACTGAAGCTATCATTCTATCATGTCGACGACATACTTATTTGTGCTTTGTAAATTTATTGTTTCATCCAAGCAGCTCACCAGCAGAGCCATCGCAAGTTAAGATTAGTTGGTTAAATATATGTCGACTGCATAAACAATAATATGTAGCAGAGAGGAATGACACATGTAGTAGTCTTTGGCCATGTCCATGAGTTGTTGCGTTTAGTTTACGATGAAAATGAAAGTTTTATTAATGTTGAGACATCATTAAACTGAGTTATTATGTTGGATTATGATTAGCTGTCTAAAATTTTCCTTTTAATTGGCCACTCAAACATCAGCAGAAAATATTTGGGGCAAACAAAAACGCTGTATAAAGTTGCAATATATAAGTTTAAAATCACTGCATATATTATGGTAAGCATGACATTGGTGCTACACGGAAGTGTGTTAAGAAAAAAAGTTACATAAAAAGCCAATAATTTTTCATTTTATTTCAGAATAGAAACTGAACGTAGTACTTTATTTTTACTTTTCTCATCTTCCAATCTTATTATCATTTACAAATATTTTATAGTATGGCACGTTGAGTTGCCTTTTTTTTACGTCAACTGATTTCCGTATCCTCCCAGAACAATAATAATTTAATATAAAGAATGAATAATGGAATCAGCATTACAATAGTTATAATAATTATCATGAACTATGAACATTTGAAATAATATAACATTCAATCCTTTTTCAAAATCCAAAAAAATATTAAAATTTGAACAATTATACATATAATTATGATATGAATTTTAAATTATTACATTTTAAATCAGTTAATTAAAAATACAAGCTTGAATTCAAGGAAAATTAAAAGAAATACAATAAAACATGATTATAAAAAATTGAATTGCTTGAGAAAGACACAAAAACCAGTATCGTCACAAATATTTTTTAAATTTTAAATTCTCTTTTTTAATAAATTTTACAATGTTGACATTGAATTGTTTTCAGATGAGTACAATTATGTATACATTCAGTTTTAAAACAAATTTGTTTTCCAGGACGAAACGAATGATGATGTAGTAGTAATAAACGACGATCGATAATCAATTAACAATTTTAATAGAAGTTTTTTGTTCCTTATACATTTTCGATTCAAATTTTTATACTGTTTTAGCACCTATTTTCATTCCCGTTAAACTTGTTTCGTACAACTCTTTAGCTGATTGATGGTGATGCAGGTAGTTTCTAATAAATTTGTTAACTTAGGTTTATATTTAGTACTATTTACACATTTGAAACAAAACACATCATTGTTCTATTTTAACGCATAGAGGTATAATATAGGTATTTAGTTTTGAAAATATATTGCAAAACTCAGGAACTTTAACTTTAATGACTTTGGCTCTTATGACAAAACATTGTTTTTTCCAAAGAGCTACATATATAGCTGCTTTCAGTATAGTGATCATCATCATCATCATCATCATCAAGATGTTTCTTTCGATATACTTCATTTGATTCAGTTTTTACGTAATAAATATTTATATCTATGCATAATAGTAATAATAATAATAATAATAATATATATATGTATAACTTTAGGTATAAAAACCTTAGCTCGTCTAGATTTCCATTTAATATGTTTTACTTTATTTTTTTCCATACTTTTCTAAATCTTTTACCACTCTTTTGATCATTATTATTTCAATCGATTGTGGGAATTGAAACGAAAATGACTTTGCATCAATGCTCAAAAAGAAAACGACTGGAGTTGATTGAATTAATCACAAGTAATCAATCTCTTCTACTTACAAAATAAATTTGTGCAACAATCATCACACATCACAATTTTAGTGTGCTAATCTATAGCATACATAACATATATACATATAAATACTTATAAATGAATGTACTGTAGATTTATAATGCTTATAAAAAGGAGATTGAATTTAATATTAACAATATTCAATTACACTCAACAAGAATTATTTTTTATATTAATCACAGGCAGGGTACGAAGTTTTATAACAAAAATGAGTTAACTCGATATAAATTATACATACAACTTAATTTTTCATCCGAGAAAAAGGAGCCAGTCCCTTTAAAACGATAAATCAGCAAAAAAAACGACAACATTCTATTTCGACAATAATTCTTTTTTCTTCTTCTCTTTTTTTAGAGGTTATGACTATCGCAAAAATGATCTGTGCAATTCTGCTTTCAATAAACATATACATTTTTTGTGTGTGTAAAGCTTTGGCATATAATAGCATCCACGCTACTCATTTTCACCCACCATGTAAGAAGTTCAGCAAGAAACTGGAGATTGGTGCAATTTTAGCCAAACTACATTCACGGAAATTGAAGTTAGTAGGTTGAATAATATATACATAAATGTAGAGTTCACAGTTAAATGTTGGCATCCGTAATTTGGCGCATATTTTTTTGTTACAAATGTTGCTCAAGTTTTAATACACCAAGTTTTTAATTGTGATTTAATTAATTTTTTATATAAAAGTAATTATTATAATGAGAATCTGATTCTATACTTGGATTAAAAATTTTGGTTTAACTTGAAACAGGACTATAATTGTAGTGATTGTACATAGGTATTTTGTTCGAAATTTTAATTAAATTTTTTTACAGAGGTGAACTATCGTTTTTTTTATACGAAATACTTGAATTGTTTTACCACAAACTAGTCGCAAGTGGAGTAGTTTGTCTTTGTGCTAACATTGTTTATTAGTTTATTATTAGATTGGTTTGTATATCAGTCAAACAGGATTGTGGTTTGTAGTTTTACCTTATATAGCAGACGTGTACAGTTCAACAACAAGGTTGTCCTTGAGGAATTCAATCTTAAAATTAACCTACATAACATCCGTTTTGAAATAAGTAATTACACCATACGATTATGTTACTTTTCTCAGTTTCTTTGCCTCTGTGGTACGTGGCATAATATATAAATATGCGATCGTACAAGCCACCACGATTATATAAACCTCCCCTACACAAACGTTTATTACTTTTAACACAAAAAAAATTGTGCCAGTTGATTTGCATACATTACATAAATATTCCATAATATATAACAGTCAACATCACAACAATATATATTTTTCCTTTTAAACAAACAAAGTTGGAAAGCGATTTTTTTCTTTTTCAAAATAGTTTGTTGAATTTGAGATCAAAATATGTTTTAGGTATCGTAAATGATTGACTCTAAAAATTTAACTGCCAAAAAGTTTTTTTTTGCCTTTTATAACTTTATACTCCCTTGATTTCATTGCTCAACAATAACTGCAATTAATTTTTATTAACTTCGCATGATAAAATGTAGCAGGTAATATCATTAAAGCTTTACGTATCATCAGTTTAAAACGTATTAATGCAAACTATAAGCTATAAATTTGATTAGAATGCGCTTTCTTTCGACAAAGGCGCCCGGCATTTTGCTTCTTTACTTTTCTTTTTGCTACATACACAAACATACCTGCGCACACAATTAATTTGTTTCCAGTCTCTTTGTTTTCTTTTTGACAATTTTTTTTTCACGATGATGATGCTTATTTTGATAAATGATGCGACTTTTTCTTGCGTTTTTTCATTATTCGAGTAGTATCTAGTCTGTGAGTCTCTCTTATTTTTTTGCCTTAAAATTACAGTTCATTCTTTTTCGATCGGGCAGTAGTCTTTACAGAGCTCTGTGCAAACTTCTTCCATCACACCAATAATAATTTAAATCACAATCAAAACGTGGTAGCTAACCCTTGAGGGTTGAAATAGTTACTATTCTAGATGATGATAATAATAACTGATGATAAGAAAAAAAACTAGTGTAGATGATTTCCTCGCCTTTTCCTGATTTTCATGTATATTCTTCTTTACTTTGCTCCTCTGTGATGGAAATACAAAGAAGCTTTAACCCCGATGCGTTGAGGTCGGTTAGCTGTCTTTATGGTGATGATGATGGTGATCCGCTCCACTCATTATGCTGCTCGAATGTGCTTCACCCAAACTCGGAGCTCCTTGATGAGGTCGATTAACAAAGAGCATGGATAACGCTTCAAGAGACTCCCGTACCTGTTTCACAAAATTAATAATTGAAATCATTCTAAATGGCTAATGATCCATAAAGGTCGTTGTTACACACAGGCCAGTATGAGACCATTAACAACTTTTACACCATTAAATACCCACCTTTACGATTTGTTGTAGATTTGAGTTGATATACTGATGGATCTCTTCTCCCGTTGTGGAATGTAGTTTAGTTTGCCATGAAAGCAATTCTTGATAGAATTGTTCACTGTACAAATAAAGGTATATACAAAAAAACAAAAATCATCAACATGAGTTTTTACAAAACGTACACAAACGATGTGCTGCTCTATGCCACCATAATCGTTGTTCAATCTACGATTTAAATTTTTATTGGAAATTATAACAGAAATAATATATAAACATTGAGACCAGGTGCAAAGAAATAAGCAGTTCGCACGCAATAATTTCTTGAAACGACTCTGACGTAGCTGCAGAATGATTTTCATCCTGACTTTGTGGAGTTTTCGGGCATATTCCTACAACTTGATTTTGCTGTGCTTGCATTTGGTCTATTACAACGGGCAATGAGAGGTGAATGGAATCAGGAAAATTTATTTGTCCCCACCTGTCGTGTATCACGGGTCGCTCAAGAAGTCTTTGTTGAAGAGATGAGATACGGTTGAGGAGGAGAGCAGCACTCACAAAGAGAATGACTAGGAGGGCTGTGGCAACCAGCAAAAGGGAAGGTCCTCTGCCACTCACATTCAACCCGAGTGCTCGTATAAGTCGACGGAATTGGCTGGAATCTTGCTGCTGCTGAGATTGACGTGTAGCTGCCCCATGTAACAGATGAGCATTCGCTGAAAGACACGAAAGACAAATTAGACTCATTTAATTCTGCTCGAAGCTATATGAAGCAAATAACGCAATTGTTGGTCAATGACTTAACGTACTTGTAGCAGAGGTATTAATAGCGTTAGAAATGCAAGTGCGGAATTGATGAGTTGTGCCACGGTAATTGAGAATATTAGGTACAGACGTCTCTTCAGCGGTTATTTTGGCTCCGCTAACCAAAGTAGTAACAACAGACTTGTCTTCTCCTCCTGTATGAGCAGAGCTAGCAGCCAAATGGCTGGAAACCGCATTTTTGGCATGAACTAGTTTCTCAATCCCTGGCGTGTTTTGTGGTGACGGGCTATGAGATGATGGCTCAATTGCCGAGTCATTCCCACTACCTGAGTCTCCCGATGATTCGTCTGGAACTGGAACATCTGCACTGAAACCATCCTCCGCTTCAACTTGTGCCTAAAACATACAATATATAATTGACAACCACTACATAATATACAATTAAACACCACTCTTCATTCCCACTACCTGAGTCTCCCGAGGATTCGTCTGGAACTGGAACATCTGCACTGAAACCATCCTCCGCTTCAACTTGTGCCTAAAACATACAATATATAATTGACAACCACTACATAATATACAATTATACACCACTCTAATTCTTTAACTTGAACGTTGTAACGTCATAAAAAAGTAGCTGAACGAATTTATCCACAAACCAACCTCGTAGTCTATTTCCGAACCTAAATACATCGGGATCCTCTTTGTAAAGATATCTACATATTTTCTGCCCTAAACCTTGAAGTGATCCCATCAACCTAACATTGTGTTTCAAACCCACCTCGGGAATGTTTTTATAATTCACGTTTGCGACGCCATATTCGTAGTTTGTCGACCAAATTATCCCTACATAAAAACTTTCAGCTCTAAATTCGCTATTTAACAGTGGGGATGCTTCACCGGGAGAATGGGAGCGGGTTTGTGTCACCTGTATAGTGATTTCATTTATGATGCCCTAATAACGTAGATTCGAATACAGAAAACAAAATTCTGAAATTTCTTTTAGTTTGTGAGGTAATCGTGTTGACATACGGACATCCGAAAAGATTTACAAAGAAATCGCTTAAACTATTCTTTCAAAGCCATTCCGGCTTCTTCAGCTACTTAATAATTCATATAACAACTGTTAAAACAATTTACCGCAATTCGCTCCTGCAGGTGACGAATTTCTTCAGCTTCCTGCTCGATGCTGTAGTTCCACACTTTGCACATTAGCTTAAAAGTCGTGTCTCTTGAGATGAGCGATGCAAATACATGCTTTTCAGTCCGGCTGCATACTCCCACAGCGTTGGGAAATATCTTGGCTGTGCGCTCTTTTGTGATTCGCACTACCGTGCAGACAGGAATGAGCACCTTTACAAAAGACGTACATAACAATAATCATAAGTAGGTCATCATCATAAGTATATTAGGTATATTATAAGTTGGTAAACATGTGTCACATGTTTCCCAACTGACGCTGGCATTTTCAACCATCGTCATATTTTTTTCTGATTCTCATTAACAGAGAGAAAAAAATCCGAAAAATAAACCATCATGCAACATTTCGTTCACTAAAGCACTTATTTTTTTACCCTTCTTTTCATAAAAGGAATGGGGATTCCCATTGTTTGAGTCATATGTGCCTGTTTACAACAATTTAGCAAAAGAATCCCATGTAGAAAATATGAATAACACTCATACATTTTTTCCAGGATATCTTCTTTATATTGCTACTAACATTCAGCATGTCACGGGAATTTTTTTTCTTTTATGTTGAGAATTTAAATGAAATTGTTTATCAAAGAAATATATTCACATGGTAACAAAATCTTTGTTACTTGGAATTCTATACACTACTAAATCCGATACTTTCATCTGTTTAATCAAAAATGAAAAACGGAATACTTTAATGCTTGATGGAATCGAGGAAAACTTGGAGAAATGATCATATGAAACGAAGGATACAATGTATGTTTTTAATATAAGTATAAGATAATGAGGCACTGAGAGATACAAATGATTCTGAGAAGGAAAAAATGGAGATGGGAAACAAGAATATCAAGAGTATCCAGCTAAGCTTCATATCACTCATCTTCCTAATCCCTTTAAATAATATGGATATATCATAGCATCTTATTGGAAAGAAGTAGTAGGCATGTATATCAGCCCAGCCTTACTTCCAGACTTCTTTTCATTCAATTGTGTCGTCGCCTGCATCTACTACTGCGAACTTACATACATATCTAATATCATCATCATGGCAGATTATTATTGCCAAAAAAAGGATAAGTACCACCAGCGTCATGACTGCCACGCCACTGCACCAGAATTTTCTTGAAGATAAAAAAATTCCAGAGCCTCTTCTTGGAAATAAAGAACTTGACAACCCACATACTCATACCACTGCCTGCAATAATCCATTTCACTAGAATTTTACCGAGTGAAAACGTCCTAAGTGCAAATGGTAAAATAATTATGTACTTCTGCTACATGATATGCTGAGTGTATGCGAATGAAGCTGGTTACAAATAAAAGGACTCCAAAAATTGAAAATAACAACTTGAATGTTAAAAGGCTGCAAGTACATTTTTTACTTTCACCACTTGTATGTATACACTACAAATAACACGACTCCCCCTTACATTCTAAATTGAATTTTCGTTGATGTTGAAGTTACCAAAGATATGCACAAATACCCTTTGCATACACATTTGTCTGGTCTCACCTTCATTCATGGCGTTCTATTTCTGCTTAATAGACAATAAATAAGAAGAAAAAAAAAGAATCTCCTTTTCCAGCTATATTTTTTTCGTGTCACCGACCGCATGATGCTACCATCACAAAATTCTCACCCAATCCTGTGACAAACAAGAGAGAAAGTCGCTGCCCTCCCCCTTTGATTCTCTTCCTCTGACAGAAGCACTGTAAGCACCCTACGGCGCCAAAAGGGATTTCTCCACATACACTTTCATCTTATCAACAGCCTAGTGTTCTATTGTTATGACTTTATGACTCATGATGACCATCCTACAAACCACAGAACCGCAAACTGTTCTCCCCAGAAAAGGATTAATCTAGGTCAGCTTCAATGCAGCAGCAGAGGCCATATAGGCATAACAATTACTACTAAACATATACATATACTAGACTGCTTTCTCCCAAATTTCACAACACGTTTACATCATAGTTTTTTTTAAAGCTTTCACTTTTTATTGCCTCCATTTTCACAGCCACATGCTAAAAGTATATTCCATTTCCATTGTTGCAAATAAACATAACACTAACAATAATAATTTGCGTTTTCTATTCTACACCAAGGCACCTAAAATTTTAGAACAGAATAAACTTTCCCTGATGAATTATATTATTTCCTATACATTGACTGACAAACTTTATCCTTTACATCCTCCCAACAAAAAAAACTTTTCAAATTTGATTTCTCTACACACACCACCTTCAAAAAAATTTATTTAGCCCTGTTCTGCACAAAATAAACATAATGTTTCTTTTCTACGAACAAAGTCAGACTACAGACCATAAACATTCATCTTTGAGTTGTACGTGGCGTCGTTACTCTTGTTTCCATATTTTGCTTCCTCATTTCAGCCATTTAGGAATATATGCTTTTTACTTGGAAACTTTCCCTACTTTTTATTATTGCATTTTTTTAAAACTCTTTCAACTTAATATTTTTTTTTATTACCAGCGTATAGCCAGCTAAAAATTCAAAAGTAATCCAGAGATAGTCATATTGGCACAAAAAATGCCATAAACTGTCACAAGATAAAACAAAGTTATCGAACAAACTGCTGAACAGAGCTTACATCGAGCTTGGAAGTAGCAAGTATTTAGCTACATCAAGTTATATTTGTAGCATACGTCGTGCGGCCTTTCCTGGCATTATGCCTAAAATTGTAAAGTGCATAGTGCATTTTATTATCAGATATATGTAGAGTATCATCACTACCACCAGCAATGGTAGATTTCCAATAAAAACTGGAAGTATTACATGTAGAAATGTAGATATATACATGTATGCATTATTGCATCAATGCGGTATAGAACAAAAAGTATAACAAATTACAACTTTACAATGGATTGATGTTACCATCTCCATCTTTCCAGGACCTTTTTACGAAAAGGGTAGAAAGAAGAGCCTATTCAATTAAAACTTTTCTTTTGTTAAGCTCTGCCAGTTATTCATCTCCTGATTCTCATATCATACATTGCACATATGTACAATATACCTAGTAAATTTGTTTGAACTAGCGTTCATACATACATACATACATAAAGCACATATCAGTCCACTTGGATGCCTGGCAAAAATATAAAAAAGACTGGAAACTGGGTCAAATCAAGTCAACTCATCAACAAAATGGACCTTTTATATTTGTTTTAAACTACAACAAAGTATTTATTTTAAATCTCTTACAACTAAAAAGAAAGCAACTAAGAGACTTATTTCACTTTCTCCAAAGAAAAACTTATACATATATCCTATTTATCCGGGTTGAATGAACTTTTACCTCCCTATTTCCTTAAACCCCCTCCATATCCTTCCCTGTCTCATATTCAGGCGTACCATAGACAAACAAAAACCACATACAACCCGACTTTTTTTCTTGAGCCGATCAGTTTTTAGTTGATGGAGCATAATAATAAATGTAAATCGAAATACATAAAAACAATTTTATATTCTCCTTCATTTTTCACGCAATCAAAAGAAACACGTGTGGTAAAAACCATCCATAAACATAGCTAAATAACCATATTACGTCGCATGGCGTGGGTGCGTGTAGTATATCCGTTTATTGAGCAAATGCCGTGGCGTGCAGGACCCGTTTTTTTTTGAAACAATCAGCCCACAACCCCTCCTCAATCAAAAAGTTTCTCTTGGAATATAAATTATGACTACGTTTTCCCCTCGTGACATGCAATAACAATACATAAAAGAATGAAAATCCCACCGCAGTAGCTGCAACACCAATAATACCACTACCGATAACACAAGGAAAATGGATACATGATGTTCGGTTTCGTCATGAACTATAGACACGTTTTGTTGCCGAATTTGGGATTCTTAAGAATTTGGGGATAAAAGTAGTTTTATATGAAAATGTAAAGTGACAGCAGAGTAGCAAAAAAAGCTATGCCGACTTCCTGTCACTTTTCCTTAAACACAATCGGCAGCGTGCTTACAAGATGACATGTCTACACGAAAAATTGTATGCTGTGCATGATATATGTTTGTACCTATACGTTTTATAGAAGCATCTATAGGCGCATTCATAAGAAACAATGGGAATTTAGGTCACTGGTGGGTGTGTGTTTTTGCATGAACGATCTAAAGAGATGCATTGCTAATGTAACATACAAGAGAAAGGGTGCACTGAACTCTCTATATCGTTTTAATAGTGAGTCCTTTGGGTATACATATACAATGTGCGGGACCTGCCGCCGCCGCCGTCTTTGGAGCCAACCAGCAATTATTATTGCCATACATATACGTATATAGTTCTCAATAAACTGTCAGAGAATAATTCACAAAAGTGGATTATTCCTTGTTTTTGCATGCGAACATGTTTTAGAAAAGTAGTAAAAATGGTAATATAAATGCAAATGTAACATGTGCATATAGTAAAAATAAGGGACACTCACAATCTAAAACTTTTTCATCTGGGGGAACGTTCTTGAAATGACGATGAAACTTTTTCTGTCTGGATTTCGAGGTGGTCATTGGAGGTAAACCTGAGTCGCTTCCATCGCCGCCGGATGACTTTGTTGACGGTGTCCGCATAGCAGGTGCACTAACGCTCAGGTGCTTTAGTGATTGCCTGTAAAACACAATAAAAATAAGATAATTTATTAATTGGTTATTCACAACAGATTAGATAAAAGATATACGGCATGACAGAAGGAAAAGCTTTTGTAATACAAAGTTGCAATTGGGTATACATAATCATCATCCGATGACGGTTTGTTTGACTAATGTGTTCTCTGGAAAATACACTTATTTTTCCCATGAATGAAATACACTTTGTGACGTAATGGCTTACGTGGATGGACTCTTCTCAATTTGCGTCTCTGATGGTTCCTCCTCCACCATGATTACTACAATACTCTGCTCCATTTCAACCAGTCACCGGCCTATGCTCCCACCTCAATTTCACAACAACTTTAACGTTCACATTTTATGGAATAACTTCACAATTTTGCCACAAAGAGAAAACTACTTAAACCACCTAAATATTGTTTTCAATTATTAAGTAGCCGAACAAGCCCGAAGTTCTTGGAAAGATAGTTTATTAGAGATCGCATTGGAATTCGTTACGACCGACTGATACACGATTATCTCAATAACTAAAAGGAATTTCAGAATTTTGTTCCTGGTATTCAAACCTACGATATATTAGGGCATCAGAAATCAATTTGCAGGTACCAACATACCCCTGGGAAAACATTTCCACTGTTAAAAAGCGAATAACTGAAAGTTTCTACGTAGGGGTAATTTGGTCAGCAGATTGTATTCAGGGGTGGGGAAATTTTATTCGGCTACTTATTTATGGCGTTTGAGTTTATTTTTATTCTTATCTTATATGCAAACGAAACAAATAAATTCCATTTCTGATTTATCCTGGCAAATTATGAAGAATATGTTGAAAAGAAATTTTTCCCCAGCATTTTTACACAAATTGTCATGATGACCTCTTAAAGGATAGTGTTACACTTATGCACTGCACGATTGGAAAACTGAAATTTCAGAATGAAGGGCAGTTCTGGAGGTTTGTAATTTTTTAATGAATGGACGGTGATCAGATCACGGATTCAAAATGAGCGTTTTGTTCATTATGTACGCTCAATTTTGTGAAATTTATTGTGAGTTTAGTGTTTTCCTTGTCCAATAAAACCCACGTCATGAGATAATTTGATGAACGGAAGAAATGAATGTGAATAGCAAATGAACCTCATCCCATGCATGTCTTCCAGATTTTGTAAGATTTCAACTTTTCCATTTACACGGCGCAGTAAAACACATTCATAAATTACGAACCATAATAGTTTAATAGCTGATAGTATACTTAGACGGAAACTATCATATTTTGCTGAATACAGAAGTCTGTCTGTATGAGTCATGAACAATTTTTAAACATTTATTTTTGCGTAATTTTAATATTTCAGTGAAATAATCCAAATTTTTATACCTTAAAAATTACACTTTAAACCATATAATATGATATTAATATTTGACTTTTAGAGATTCAAGATAAATACATACATGCATGTTATGTATTTTTTAACTTGAAGTTGAAAATTGCAAAATATCTAAACGATCACCATAAGTTCTGATAGGAAGTGTAAATTGTAAGTTTTCTCAGTATACACACACGTGTTTACTCTCGGTATAAAAATGGTAAAGTAAACCAAATATAGGTTTAAGTGAGAAAACGTGAGACAGGTTTAACTCTGGTACATTACATAGTATACATTACTACATGTGGTAGGCATACAAAAGTAAACAGCATCATCCCATGAGGAAATTTGATAAAATTGCACCAAGGTCATCAATGTCATGGACATAGCACATAATGCGCATAGTAAAGTATATTTTCAATATTTTGCTGTTGTGCAAATTGAGAGGCTAGAAAAAAAACCAGACATGCGAATGAAATATAAACTGGATGTCAAGATGAAATTGTGGGAAACAGAAGCGAGTGTAGTCTACTGGAAAATACCAGAATGAGATTGAAGATTCAATAACATTTTTATTTACGCAAGCGGAGATTTTGATTTATCCTTCCCAAAAGTATCTAAATATGTCAGTAGAAACAAAGGCAATAATGACAGTCAAGTCAGCTTGTTTGTCTACCACAAAAGGACCCCCAAGTTTTTTGTACGATGTCCAATATATGTTTTGCTGGATTTATTGCCATCAGCTCACGATCACGCAATAAACTATTTTCATTATATTAGCTTACCATTCAGGAGAACTCCCGGGGTTCTCCTCCGGAGTTTGCGGCAGGTCATCTCCATCATGATTGCTACTGGTGCTGCTACTACTGCTAGCACCACTACTACTACTACTGCTCATACTTGTTCTACTTCCTCCAGCATCACCACCACCCCCTCCTCCTTCACCTCCATTTGCGTTTGCGACATCAATATACTGAGGGTCTCTTCTCATCATTATCACAACACTGTTACTGTTGCCATTCCCATCAATATCAGTTGTGGTACTGGACACAACAGGAGGGGGAGACGTGGTGGATGTTGAGGAAGGTGAAATAGAAGTCGAACTCATTATTATATTGTTATGAATTTATTATGTAGTGTAAACAAAGTAGGGAAACAACTGCAGCGAAGAGCATAAAATTATCGGCATCAGCCACACTGTCAGTCACGTCATAATAATAATATCAAATTAATTAAATTACAAAGTGGTTTATTTTGCTGTAATTCAATATTATTACTGGACAACAGCGACCGCAGTCAGCAACGCAAAAAAACCAGTTCTTCATATTTTTTCTCATAAAAATGTCTCATAACTGGAGTGTGTGCAGGTGTGAAACCACAAAATCCAGACACTCGAAACGATGAATCACTCAACCAACCACCTACGCAGTAATCTCAATATAGAAAAACTTTCTTCCTGACGCATGCCAGCAAACCAAACATAAAAAGTTTTTATTGTATTGTTTTTTGTCGGTTTTTGTTAGTTGGAATCTGTTGGATTTAAGTCTCCCCAGCTAAATTAGATTGCTCACAAGCAGTCCCCGTTTTTTCCATATTTAATTAGTTCTGTCTTTTCCCCACTTGGGTTTTCACTTTACTGTTTCGTAATGCTTTCACTTTGATATTTTTAATAGCAAACAAAAAAGATTTTACATAACATTATGTATCACCACCAACAAACAAGCTATTACAATTTTTTCATCGTTGAGGCGATGTGTTGCGAAACGTAAATAAATACCGTAATGTATTATGCACATGAAAAATTATAGCTTTTATTTTACAATCTAATAAACTTTCTGTGAAGCCCATCCGTCTTCAGCTTCCCTTCTTCAATTTCACATTTATAGGTCAAAACCAAAATTGTGCCATGTGCACGGGGAACGCTACACAACACAGAGCCGTTATCCTTGAGTTGAATTTAGGTTGAATCAGGATTGGGTAGGACTAGGACGATAAAGCTTGGAGCTCAAAACAATGTTTTTTTCATCTCTTATTGCGTCTTAGTCTACTTCCGCTTTGTTTTTGGGTGTGCTGTGAATGTTCATTTTTCGGAGAGAAAAAATAGACTATTTTACTGGAAAAATTCTTCACGGCTCCTGCTGTTGAAATCCTATTATTATGAACTGTTTACACAAAGGTTTGTGATTCAATAATAATGGTTGTGATTAGAAACCCCTAAAGCATTTCTTGGGCAATGCTCTTTGATGGTATTTCTGAATTCTTTCACTGCGTTTCTCAAGAAAGGGATTTATTTATGAAAAAACAGGGTGAAAACATTTAGGTAAGGTGTTAAGTTTTAGAGTTCATACTGCTAGGTATTATTTTATAGCAGGTCGTTCATCCCAGCATAGCCATCACTTTTCGTCTTAAACTGTCTTTTCGTTCAATCAAGGAACATTTCTTGACATACAAAACAATAACAGGGGAAATAAGGGATCCTGACCGAAAAGTAAATATACTTATGTAGGTATGCAAGCTTCACATACAATTTTGTTGGTGGTGTATTTTATAGCAAAGAACAACTCAAACACAAACACAAATGAACGGATTTAGAAGAAGTTTTAGATCTTTTGTCTCTCTCTTTCAGATGAATGGATAGACTGGAACCACAAACACAAACAAACGACAAGTTATTTGTCAAACAGGTCAGTGTTTATACTTTGGATTTACGGGACTACACAAGCCGCTGTCAATTATCTAAACAGAGATTTAATACACAAGAAAGAGTGCAGATTTGAATGAGGTCAACGTTTCAAAAATCCCCTGCAATCTGAATTCTATCTGGCAAAAGTACACATTTTTACAATCTACAGAGACACACGTGCCAAGGCAAACATTATCCGCAAAACAATAATGGATAAGTGAGTCCTTGTTGCTTTGTTTGAATTGTTGACCAAAATGATGTCACCAAATGATAACAAGAATGGCGGATTTATTGTTGATTGACAGACAGGGTGACCTATACTCCTCACCCATAAAATAGGTATATAGGCATGTCTTCAGGAAGATTCTGAATGAAACAAGGAACAATCGCCTTCCTCACTGCATTACACAAAGGCAATCAATGCACCTCCGCGTATATATACACTTTGCTCACAACAAACACAGAACTTGTATATCTGATTCTGTGATTGTGAATGTCGATCCAACAACCAATCCAGCTAAATTGGAACTGAAATGCTAAACCTGCCGTACTGTTTCAGTTTCATTCGTCAACATGTGAATGCATCAAAACTTGGTTATTTTTTTATGATATTATTTTTCTCAGTTTTGTTTGATTCTTCTTGGACATGTATTATAATGCAGTATGGTGGTACACGCACATGCACATACATAAATGACTAAATGTGTCTGAGCCTTATTGTATATACAATAACTTTTTAAACGGAAAACACGCTGCTGCTGCTGCGGTTGGTTCTCTCACTTTTTTATTCCAATTCCAATCCAAAAATGAGAATAAAAAACACTTTGCATGTTTCATGCTACTACTTTAAATTACACACATCACATATGTATTTATATACATGTATACTGTGTTAGTGTGTGTGTGTGTGTGTGTGTGTGTGTGTGTGTGTACAATATAGAGATATGCATCTAGCGCTTTACTACTTACTCGAGTAATAAAAAGTAGTTAACATGCAAGTGTTTCTAATAATAATAATAAGTGTATACACCACACATGGAATCATATAATACGGATGAATAGACCAGCAGGCCAGGCCACCATACATAACCAGTAGCATCGCATGTTTGCTAGTAAATCCCTTTGTAAGAAAATAATGGCAATAAAAGTTCTCTGCTGGGTCGAGTTGAATTCAGTTGAATAGTTGACTTTTATGACATGCATGACAGAGCAGCAGAAAGAGAGACATCATCTCTCACAATTCACAACCATCAACAACATGATCATCCCATTTTGTTAAAGATCTGAGACATGTCTTACATATGAGACAAGATGGGAAGAAAAAATAATAATGTATGGATGGATCTATAACATTATATGGGATGTATGATGCATGACTATGTGGAAGTGGCATAATAATAATAGAATACAAATTTATATAGTTGCACACACTACAATGTTGACTGTAGAAAAATACTTCCATAAACCAAAACCAGTTGGTTTTTTTCTTACTGCTTATATATGCAATATTTTGACATGCTACAACTACTTGCTGCTGCTGCTGATGCTGCTGCTTCTGGCAAAAAAGGAAAGAAAGAAACTCTAGGCAAGTAACTGTAACGACCATTATTGCTTTGCTGGCAGTATATTTTTGTTAGTTGACTTGAGTGACCATGTGCTCCATTCTCAATGCATTACAGCAACTATTCTTCTTTGCGGCGAATGGTATTACATGTGGGACATGGGAATAGGTATATGCAATATGTATGTAGGTGCATATATTTATATTGGACATGGCCAGTGGACTACATTTGATTTAAAAATAGGTACTCTCTCTGGCTGGTCTCAGCATCAACTCAATTTACAAGATACCAACGTCCGCAGTTTTATCGCTATCAAAAAAATATCAGACGAGAGAGAGAGAGAGATCATGACAACAAGGCATATATGTGGAGAGGCAAAGTCAATAAACAACTCGTATTCTTTTATCATATCAGCAGAAAGCAAATATGTACACTATATTTGTATATAAACCAAGCATACGACAAACACAAGCGTAAAACAAATTATTTCTGTGCTATGGGATATGTGATCGTGATATGAGAAAAAACTAAAAAAAATTACTTGGTTTACTTATATTTGATTTGAATATGAACGAGGTACTAAAGTGAGTTTTATGCCTGTATGTTCCTTGCTTATTTTACCGTCATCATCAAATCAACATAAACATAAACTCCAACAGCATCAAACCTGCGATAATAATTCATTTTTGGTGGAATCCATTTGTGCTTTGTTCTATAAACTTACAAATTACACATTTTGCAACGAAAACAAAAAAAAAACGTTTTTTGGTATTTACATGGCTCGCAGCTAAGAATCGTGACTTTGCTTGCCCTTTGGTTTCAACTTGAACAAAAGAAACTAAAAAAAATCTTGACTGGTCTGTTTTGTTGGATCGCATATTATTACGATGAAATGAAAATGAGAATATAGGAGAGAAACTAGGTGATATACCAAAAATTAATGTGTTTGCCTCATTTTACTTTTGCAAATAGCAAAACCGTTACGTGTGTACCTATTCGTTATAGGTACAAGTCTGATAGGATGTACTCATTTCAATGGTTGGAAAGGAGAATGAGAATAAAATGTGTGTAATGCATGTTTATAGTTTATATATCAAAGCCATATGCAGTTATACATACCTATGTACATCAGCATTTAGGTATGTATGTAATCATAATCATAAACCTTTTTTGCTATGCCTGGCACATAAGTAATGAAAAAAGTGATTAAAAGGTCATCATCATTAAGTCGGAATATCTACACTAGCTATAGTAGTTGCTGCTGTGGACGATCAAAAGCTGGAAAAAATTACGGAAGAGTCATTAACCACTTTAAAAAAAACTTTCCATACATTTGGCAACATGCATGAGATAAAATAGGTAGGTCATATCATTCTCATCACAGTCGACAATACTTTACATGTTCAGATTTTTTTTAAACTGAATACGTTTGTAATTTGCATCAATGAAAACAGCGCTTCACTTAATGAACAATCATAATAGTCCAGTTGAAAACAAGATCAACAGATCAACGTTTAAACTTTAAAATAATATTTGTAAAACTAAGTTAAATATATTGAGATACACTTATGAAACGATACTTTTCACCATAAACATATTTTAATTGGTTAAAGCCACAAGACGTTATGTTATTATAAACCAATCTTTTCGACATGTTTGAACTTGCTTGTAAACTTGAGGTTAAAAGTCACGCATGTTTCCCATCTCTCCAATTGCCAAGTAAATAAAGTTTGAAAACAAATATTGTTTATGTTTTTGTGCTATTTTTTAAAACTATTTGCCAGCACACACAAAAAACACCTGCACATTTCGAAATAATAATCAAGATAACGAAATATGAGCACCTAAAATCCTCACGTAGTTGTCAAGTGAGGGAGCTGTTGTGAAACAGCACGAACTACTGCAAAATTGTGAAACTAAATTGATGCGTAGCTGGCCATTACATAGGTATATAAAATGTGTAGGTACATAAAGGTATTAGATAGGCAGAGAGGCATATAGACTATAAAATACGGTCTGTGCTAGTTTAACTGGCAACTTAATCAACGTCAACATCACTACCACCACCGTTTTGATTACAATTCAACTACACTACTAATACTAGGCTTCAATTTTTAGGTTTTGAGAGGATATTTCTCATTTTTGGACTGTCATGTTATCAGATCAGGTCGTGATCGTGGAGAATGAAAAAGAAAATTGCGAAAAATACCATGTTCGTCATCCCCAATATCCCCATCCTGTTAATAATATATGTAATCTATGTGTAAAAATCTTTTCAGACAAGTTGAAACACTATTTTTTTCTATGTATGTGTGTATGCCGCAAGTATACCACATTCTGTACCAAGCAGCTTTAGTTCGTCATGTTCATTCATTACATTTTTTTGTGCCCAATGTTTTTATTATTTTTTAACCGCAATATAAATTCAAGACGCCCACTCGTTACTTCCTCCACCTCCCTTTGCGCTATATAGGTCTAATAAAAATTAGCTCTAAGCAAAGAATCAAAAATTTAGTCTTGTCACGATCATCATCAAACGAATTACTAATAATAATGATGGAAAATGATAACTCTACTTCCTGGTTTTACCCGAAAAAACGAAGAAAAAGCAAAAAAAAAAATGCTCAAGAAAATGTAAACAATTCAATCAAAAAAGTTTACTTTCAAAACTTTTTTTCAAAAGTAAGGAATTTCCTACGAAAAACCATTTTAAAAAATTTTAGAAATAAAAAAATCTACTTTGGAATAAATCTTGAGTCCAATGGCAGTATATATGTAGCTCTTTGACTCTTTGATATGATCTGTTTGGCTTTGGCTCTCAATAAAAAAGTGTATTGAACTCTGAGCCTTGCACATACATAATATGCCTTTCACTTTATGATATCGTCTGAGCAATCAACTCCATTCAATTTTTTTTGCATTGCAAATTCTTCACAACGAGATCATCATCATCATCCTAAAACATGCCAGACAGCAAAAAAAAATATTACAGCGCGTTATTTATGATGTTAAAGTTCTCAATTCTGTCCATGGTTATTTTTTGTAAAAATGTTCACTATGAAAAAAATTTGCTATCATAATCACATGTTATTACTACCTATGCTAAACATGTAAAAGGAGAAAGTAGGATTTCTAAAAATGTTTAAAATTGCACGCCTCATCACACGTCTAGACTAATTAATTTTCCAGACATGTTGCAAGAAAGCAAAATAGCTATCAAAGTTGACCACTTTTGTGATAACCTCGCCAACTGTAAACGTTTAACTTTGCTAAAAATGACGCAGTTTTACACAGGGCCATTCATAGCAACATGGAATGTGAAGATAGCAATAAAGCATAATATTCACCAAAAAAAAAATTCTATAATAATTAGTTCAAGTTATACAGTTACATAATGTAAGATAATATAGAAAAAGTGTAAATTATGCTAACAAATTAGTGAGGTTCAGCAGATCGTCGTCCATTCCACTAATGGCAGTATCCAGTTTGTCTCCTGAGATAAACGTCACGCATCCGCCCGGTTTAAGATAATATAACTGACCAGCTAAATCGCCCCTACTGCAGATATAACTGTCACCTTTGGAATAATCTTGTGTAAATTGACTATTCATCTGTCTATCATCATCGCCAGTAATAACGAGGCACAAGCCCTCATGACAACTTTTTGGTTGTTTCATAACCATGCTGCCACCTGCACTTCCACCGCCACCCTCACCATTTGACTCACTTTTTCTTGTTTCACTTGCCAACTTAGTGGACTTCCACCGCCTCATTTTAAGTTTCAGACGAACAATCTGATCCCATCGAAGATGCATTTTTTTATGGATTTTGGTTAATTTGAATGCACGTAAAAATGAATTTTCTTTTTAAATGTAACAGTAAATAAATGCGCTGTCCTTTTAAAAATCACAGATGTTGATGAGATAAGAAGCAAATAATTGAAACAAACATGGAAATTACATATATCTTCCACAAAAGGGAAACAGGAAAGATGACAGTTCACCGTCAGTCAAAGACTGAGTACTTCAACTCACGCTCTTTCTCATTACTTCACAGACTGACTCTGTACCAACAACTAATATTATTCTTAAATTTGCTGGATTAATTTAATATTATACCTGAATCCGACTACACACCAAATTATTACAAGACGGACCTACAATATATGACCAAGTGGTAACATCACAAAACATGGCCAAAAAATTGAAATGAAACAACGATATACACTCCAATCCACTCCGTCTTTCCATTCTACCTATATTCCTTCTGCTGCTACATTCCAAATAAATACCTATGTAGGTTAAAAC
>JAHZNC010000571.1:0-10530 GCA_027744095.1 Zhuqinia jingwanae | reverse complement strand
AAAAAGGAGAGAGAAAGAGGAAATCCCAAGAAACTCAAGAAGCATATAAACACTTCACAATGGAACGTGAAGGAATTAAAGTTGTACATCACATTAACATCACAGCACAGCTACAAAAAATGCTCTAAAGTTGTTCATTCACAAAACAAGAACAACAGCAACAACAAGAGAATTATTTTATGCTTGTAAATAGTTCTACTTTTCTCCTTCTTCTTCTTCTCCTCCATCTCCTCCTCCTCCTGTGAAATTATTTTACTTGCTCGCTTTGCTCGCTCTCTGCAAAAAAAACGAGCAAGCAAGCAATCAGCAGCAGTTGGGCAAACGCACAAGATCGACAAGATGAGGAGGAGAAGAAGAAAAGACACAAGAGTCATAAAGAAAACATGTGATGAGCCCCCCTGGAGTTTATGTATCTCTCTTGCACACTGTGTGAGGTAAAACGTTAATGGGCTAAGTACATAAATACAAGTAATTCTTGAAGAGTTTTTTTAAGAGGAAAAGGAACACGATACGGGCATACTGGCAACAACAACATTTTCTCCTGTGGTATGTATGTATTTACATATCATCTACTATACGAGGTATGTATGTATGTACAAAAAAAAAGAACAAGCTTTTTTATTTTATCGTTTTTTTCTCTCTTGATTATTATGATACGCTGCACTTATGCTGCTTTTGTGATCTGATGATAGTCAAGTGCAAGTGATGATGATGATATAGAATAAACAGCATGAAAAAGAGACAAGTTTTTCTTTGCTGCTTCTTTTAAACTGATGATAATCATGGTTTCAAGGAAAGAAGGATTGTGCAAGTTGCACAATATCTTATGATAATAGTAATAATCCTGCAATGATTTATTTTCACATAAACCACGTATTATTATTATGTTTCTACGAAATACACTAAAACTCAAAGTCGCATAAGGTAATAGCGAAAATAGTATATTCGGAGAAAAGAGAAATTAAATGGGTATAAATGGATTTTTTTGCAGAAAAGAATATTTATTTTATCAGATGTGAAAATAGCTAAATCTTTCAAATATTTTATGACTGTATTTTCTTGGGTCTCTGTTCTTCAGAAACAGGAGTTGCAGCTAATAATAAGCCTAGTGTACTATGCACATACTAATCAGCTACGTTAGATGAATGAAATGGGGAGGCTTACAAGTTCAACTGACTTGAGCCTTGAGCCTGTGAACTTAACTCTCTTTCTCTGTCTTTGTGTCTGTGTCTGTCTCTCTTTTTGTTTCTCTTATTTTCCCAGAAAAAAAAGAGAAGAAAATACGATTTACAGACCACTAAAGTCAAGTCAAGTACACACCACATTTACTCTAAATTATTGTCTAGTTGTGCTCTCTCTCTCTCTTCTCTACTGTTCCGCTGTTGCGTTTGTGTTGTGATAAGAATTCCGATCTTACTCATTATTTATATGGTATGTATTATGGTAAAAGTAGCTCACTGAGCCTCAAAAGAGACGCAATTTGCTCACTCTTCTCCCAGTAATCCTTGAACTCTATAAAATAAGAACATGTGCCAGTCTGAGTCTGGCAGTGTGTGTGTGTGAGTGTCTAGTTTACTTTTTTTACAAGATTGAGTCAAGTGTAAATTTCCTTTGATGTAATTATGCCACCTGATCGAATCCTTAGTAAAAAATAATAATACACATAAAAAGAGGTACTCTATTATTTCAGGACGATTATCTCTCTTTTTATGGTGTGGTCACCACCGGCAAGACTGACAAATAATAATAATGTCAAAAGGTACCAATAGATTTTCCGCAGAAATGAAAACTCCTACGCAAAAGGTTAACTGCCAGAGACAATCCAATATGTTCACTCAAACTCAACTCGAGTGACTTTAGCTACAAAATAACCAACACAAAAACAACACTTTTTTTCACCTAGTCCGAGTCTGGTACTTTTTTTTTGATACTTGCACTCAAGTCAACGTTTGCGGTTCAACTGAAGTTTAGAGAGCTGTGTGATGGTGGTGTGCCGCTCTCGGGCCTGTTTATATTCATGTACACTTGTAAACCACGGAACAAAACTGCTCCACACAACTAATATCATTATCTCTTTCTACTCCTTTTTTTTATTGTATCTTTGTGTAAAATCTAAAATGTGGGCAGTTGAGCAGACTGCATCGCACATATAAAGTGTTTTAGATATTCCAACACCGACCACCACCACCACCTCCTCCTCCACTCCACATTCGGAGACACACAATACAATACACACACCTTACCTAGCTATTATTTTATACACAGTACATAAGTTTTAACTGCTCACAGTGCTCACACTCTGACTATGTGATTTGATCTGACTAAACAAAGCAGAGAGGCAGTAGGGGAAAGTTTTTTTTTCTTATTCATCCAATTCAGAAAAAGTCAGGAGTTAGTGTGTCTTTCCTTTTTATATACATATAAAAAAAACTGCCCCACACTACAATTTTTTTTATATGAGCACTCAAAAACGCACGACTGTAACAACTGTAGAATGGTAAAGTTTAATATAATATGTAATAATACTAATACATATCATGAGCCGTACTTCCTGCGAGAAGTACTAAAAGTTGCCAAAAAGCGGTTTCTATATTACATCTCCCTTTTCTTATCATTTTTTTTTGTATATATACCTACTTACACAGGCACACTAACAACTAAAGCACATTTTACACAATTCCATGATAATAATAATGCGAGTGATGATACCATACTCTGCATTCTCATAGCTTCCTTCAAACAACAACACATGCATCTCTCGCTTTTTTTTCTTCTTCTCTTGCATGCACGTTTCAACAAAAAACTGCATGCACCAAAAAATATTAAAAAAAAAGAACTTTGTTCTGAAAAAAATACTGCTCTAAAACGAGGGTCGGGATCCTCGCCTCGTCCTGTGAAATTATAACTATAACAGTCAAAGACACACGACTTGTTTTGATGATGAGGAAAGGAGGAGAAGAAGAGCACACACAGAGTGTATAGTGTAGGACCGCTCGTTTTCTTCTGTCTGAGCCCTAACAACTGATGATACTGACTGATGCAGGAACGTATATGAAGAGCTGGTGTTATGCAACTTAAAAAGCTCAACTGAATGTGCACGGCAATGCCAACAACTAACTTGCAGCAAAACAACACCACCGCCACTACTATTACTACTACCAAAAGAGCCTAGTCAAGTCAAGCCACATATATAAGCTCTGAGTATGACAACAAGGGAGGAAGAGAAAAAAATGTGTGTATGACTGTGAGTCTGACTGAATCGGTTTGCTTTTGCTTGTTTGTAGGCTTCAAAGTTTACTTGCTAGTTTTTGGTTGTTTGCGGTCTCCTCTTTTTTATGCTGATGCTGCAAAAGTACACAAGTACGCCTCTCTATGTGAATATTATAATGCTGTCTATATATCCAAAAGATCCAAACACATTGTTATTATTATTATTATTATGCAGTGTTGTTGTATACAACAGACACTCATGAGTCTATGCTCTGCTGCTGCTGCTTTTTCTTCTGCTAAAGTATCAATTGCTAAAGTTCCATAATATAATATTATTATTGTGCGTGCGTGTTTATATACGCGTGTGTGATGATGATCCTCCTGTCTGACTCACACACACATAAACAGTTTCAGTCAGATCAGATCAGCAGAAGAAGAAGAGACTATGCGACTACTACTACTTCTTCTTGCTCCTTTTACTACTACTGACAATGGCGGTGTGAGTGAGTGAATGTGCAAGTTAAGCAATAGTATCAAGGAAGTACTAAGAGCTCTTATTATTCTCCCCGGTTTTTACTGATACTAAACACGAAGGAAGAGGATGATATGTTGATGATGGTACAGAGGGAAGAAGAAGAAAAAAATTGTGTTTCCTTCTCTTTAGCTTTTGTGCTTCCTCCACCACCACCACCTCAATTCACCAAACTTCGGTTTGATTTCGTTGTTGTTGTGTGCGTTTTTTTCTTCTTCTTCTTGTTTCATGCTAAACACAAAACAAAGATGGGTGATATACAATGAGTAGATATACATGTATGTATGTGAACATTTATAATAGTAGTAAATAAAATGCAACAGAAGGAGAAAAAAAAGATAGGAGAGAAAAGACGTGAGATGAGTATTTACAACCTTTGTCGCACTTATTTACTCGCCTTGTCTTACAAGTAAGCAGTAGGGATTTTCTTTCGACGACTTCTACTACTACACCGCTTTATATTGACTTGGCTGGAAATATGTGTGTAGCAAGAAAAAAAATCATCATCGGTTCACACAAAACACGCAACGTTACAATTTCGTCGTCGTCATACACAGAAGAGTGGAAATGCGGGAGCATGCATTAAAAATACACATCAACTCCAATTTACCCACAACTTCTCTTGCAACATGACATTTGGTTGTTTTGTTTTACTCAGGTTTTGCTAACAATGGTATTATACTTCTTAGACCCTATATATTTTATACATGTTGTGATCTTATCCCATCGCATCTTTGTGCATCAACCGAAAATGTGTATCAGTCAGAAAAAAATATAAATATATATTATTAAAGAGGGTTACTATAATAGAGCGGTGGGTGTACTGGAAGCAAAGCCTCGGGAGTATAATATTATATGAGCATGCTTTGTTATACAGCAAGAAGTACAATAGACAAGAAAAAACAGAATTGCTATAAAAGAAATGGAGGAGGAAAGGTGAAAAAAAAAGAAATTGAAAGAATTATGGGATATATGTGTGTACATGTGTTGCAATAATAATATTATGTAGGTATATTGTATAGTATGTACAATGTCTATTGTGGTAGTGTGATTTTATGTTTGCTTTCGAATCTCTTTTCTTTTCACAGGTTTCGCACCCCCTCCTCATCAATTTTTTGTGCATGCAGAGCTTTTATATGTGCGTATTTAGAATGTGATGAGATGAGCTCTGCTTTTACTCTCTTTTTTCTTCTTCTTTGCTTCTTTTGCTTTGATTTGGCAGAAAGACAGAGAATTGCATGCATATGTCATTGAATCAAGCAGAGAGTAAGTATAAACTATAATGTAAGCAGCAACCTTTGTGTTCTTGGATATTAGATTGGATTGTTGTTTTTATGGGCTGCTGGGCATTGAATTTAAAAATTGTGTGTGTGTGTATGTGTGTATGCATGCGTATGTTACATGTAGTTTAGTTATAGGGACGGACGACGACAGGAGAAGTGCTAAAATGATGTTTTTGCTTGTAATGATGATGATGATGAGGAGGAGAACGATGAAAAGTTTTTGACGGACTTACTTTACTTTTGCGATATGCCATGTCAGGGCTTAGAGCTTTAAAAAAAAATTATAAGAGGGATTATAGGAAGGCATAAAAAGGTGGCAGAAATGGCAAGAGGGCTTTGACTTGTGGATTTTTTAAGGTTTTTTATTGCGTAATATAAAAGAAGACATTTGAGTTGAGTGGTGGTGGTGGTTGGAGCTCTGGTAGAGTTGTTGGTTGGATGTTGTTGAATGTCAGTATAAAGTCATTTCATTAAGAACATTCACGCTTCTCATTTTTATGGGCAAAAGAGACATTTAATATTGTTTTCAAATTGGTGCTCCTTCTCTCTCTCTCTCTCTCCCTGGCCATGGTACAATTTCACAACTTTTGCTTTTTAGATAAGAAAAATTTCATTGAATGTATTATCCCGACGGTTATACTACTTGAAGAGATAGTGGAGTGCCTTGGAGGAAAATTTTCTTAATGGAGGATATAAAAGCATGAAATATTTGTTTATTTATCCAATTTATATTTTAAGGAGAAGAAAAAAACCATGCCAGAATATTTGCGTACACACATGATATATAACAGTCATTCAGTAGTTGAGTAAGAACAAGATAGGAAGAAAAAAACGACAATTTGTGTAGGCGAGCTATTAGTCAGTTCTCCTCCTGAAGCATGGTCCTTATTTATTTTACTATCCTACATTGATGACATGGGATAAAATTTAAAACCAATTTAAATGGGCGTACTGTATAGTCAATCCAAAGTAATAAAAAATGAAATCATGCATAATGCATCTGTGACCCAAAAAATAATAATAAGAAGAAGCTTTTTCCTTTTTTCACTCCCCATATGCCACTTTTAAAGCTTCTTTGTTGGTAGAACTTACAAAAGAGGAATGGTTTTGATTGTTAAGTAAATAAACTGATTTTTTTTTCAAAAAGGTATATTTGAACGGTCAAACTTATGCAAATATGTAAATTATTTTTAGTTGTGTGAACTTGTCCATTCTTTGGAAATAATAAACGGAAATTGGACTGGTATCTGGGCTAAATAAAGTTATAAAAATAATTTTTTTAGAAGTAGGTACATATATTTGCATTTCCTTATTTACTCATATATATTATTCGTTTGTAGACGATAAAGGAACAAAAGGCCAATTATATTATTTTCATGGCAGTGGGGATGTTATTGCGAATAAATTTTGGATGAGCTAATATTTACGATATGGGCAGCTGCCAGCTGCAGAGCCAACATAACTCAATGATGATGACGATGATGACATGGACCTCATCATCAGATTAGTCTGTCGTTTTTTTCGTAGTACTTATTCCATGTTTTGGTACCATTACAAAATAAATGTTAATTTTTTTTCTCTTTGTGTTTAAAAGCAGAACTAAACTGATAATGACAGCCTATCATCGACGTTTTGCTTTCATCGTTCCACTCATTTGCTTTACTGCATCACAATTTCTGTCCATGATGTGTCATCAAAATGTAGAACGATTTTTTTATATAAAACTGGTACATATGCATATTTGCCATGAAAAAAACAAATAGTGTTAAACGAGCGTTAAAACATCTGCTTCTTAATTATTCAATTAAATACAGAATAAAAAAAGCATTTTCCTGTTCTAATTTTCCGATATTTTATGTATCTTTTACCAGACCAGTACAGTTGAAACAAATGTGCCAATTACTCATCCCTTAATTAGGTATATAGATAGTATGACTGCATTGTACACACACACGTACACACATTTTGTTGCGCTTTAGTATTCTTTTCCGGTAAAAAGTGGCAATTTACTTTACTACCTGAATAGTAAATACTACAGACAGACTACTTGCTCTCGTGCTTAATTACCTATGCTACTATAAACTCATACTTGTGCTCATGTCATTGGCTTTGGCCAAATTGGGTTGACATTTGGCATTGTGCATTTTGACACGTCAAGCCATTTTCAATGGCGGATAACAAATGCCATTTTAATTGGCGACTGTCTACTCCTCCATAACGCACACGGCTCGTTAGTCTAACTTGTGGCCTTTCCTCTACCTATTTTTTTCTGCAAACGACATATGTGTAGTTGTAGCAGTAGCATTGTGAATAAGAGGAAATGTGCCGCTATTAGAAGGTTCACTTCACAGGAAAAAAGCAAATGACACGACACTTGGTAATTGCTTCTACTTCTTTTATCATCGTCATGTACTTTGCTATCATGTGCTTAATGACATTGCATAATATGCCATTCTGTACCCCATCCTACACGCTTTTCCAATTTCCAGCAAAAAAAATATATTACATAATCAGCCGCTAGCAAAACCCGTAAACATCATTACATTAGAATTACACAAGAAGAAAGAAAAATAACTGTTTTCTTCTTTGTCAATTAAACTTTTCTTAAGTTTGATAGCAATAGTAGTTGAGAGTTCTTCAAGTGAACTACGTAATCAGTTTATATTCTAGATACATTGCAGTATTCCTTTGCTTGTTGTTTACACACACACAAAGTTGCACACGATATTACAACAGGCCGATTTTGCTAGGATTACATCACGCACGCAGAAAACAAGACGATATAATTGCCAACAAGTCTACAACTTCCACTCTGGCTTTTATTTATTTTTATTTTTGTTCTTCTGTCACTATCACATTGCTCGTGTGAATCTCTCGGAGGAATCCACGTGCAAAGAAGAAGAAAAAAGCACAAACAAGGTAAACATTTTGTTTTGGTATAAACAAGCAAAAGGATGCAAACATATATCCTTCTACATAATCTCATTAGCATCCTATCTTTATTTCGCAACCAGCCTGCTGCCTTCTTTTATCATCCTTTTTCTAATAAGATAAGTAAAAAAGTAAGCAAGTGTATTTGATTCTCTTTTTGTCGCTGTTTTATATACCACATATATATTTTACTTTACACGGATGCGGAGAGCGAAAATGGTAAAGAATTACTATTACACCGTCACATTTTCTCTTCATGTTTCACATTACCCAGAAAATTGCTCGACACAAAAGTGTTTTTTCTTCTTCTCTTTTCAGTGTGTGCCTTATCTCATACAAGCATATTTACATTTTACACTTTTACAAAATTACAAAATACAAATTCAAAGAGAGAGCGAGAAAAGAGATAAACAAGTGTGACGCTATACTACAGTTTTTTTACATTATACCAAATACATCCCTCGTGCACGTTGTTTTTTTAATAATAATAATACTCCATGGTATATTACAGGAACATCATAAAACAAATTGTACTCTGATGTTGACTACTGCTGGTTTTATATATATTTTTTACAGAATAAAAAGAAATGCAAGGAAGATAGATAGGTAGATGATGAGCAATGAGCATGAGCACAAAAAAAAGTGGTAGAACAACAGCACCAACAACAGCAGCAACCGACCACGCCAATACATGCCAATTATTGCTACTTATTGTACGTCCTCTTCTCTCTGTTTTGTTGTGCTGCAGCAAAGTGCAAACATAAACATACATACACAAACGTACCTAATCCAATCTTACTTCAATATCGTAATTTTTCACGGTATTTTTTTATGTTCTATGTTTTATGCTTCATATTGTTCTGATGAGATGGTGGTGATGATGATCATCATCATGATATAAAGGCGAAGCTATCAATCTTCATTTACTATTTCCTGTAATATGTCATGTAAAGTTCACAGTCGGTTCAAAACATGCATGCAACATAATAAACCGTATCATAAAAAAATATATTCTGTTTTTTTTCTCTTCTTCTTCAAAAGTAGCAGTTATTCGTGGTGGTGGTAGTTGTAACATATTGGCGTATAAAACATGACGGGTTGAGTCCGTTGAGTGCGTGTTTTATCTGTACCTGACACGCTTTATTTTGTGGCAATGATGATGATGATGATGATTATCATTATGCATGCAGTAATATAGTTATGTGTGGAAGATGATTTCCCGTGCCATATTACTTATAACAGAACTTCTATCTGCTGTAAAAAGAAATTTTACGTTGATCAGACCAAGTTAAGTAAAGTAAAGCAAAAAAAAAAGAAACGATAGACACAAACACACAGAGAGCTGCTATACCACCATCGACGCACATCGTCAAGCAGCAATCATTACGATCCCATTTTCCATCATAAATTTTCAGGTTTTACACGGTGGTGGTACTCCTGATCTTCCTTGCTTGCTCTACTCAAATTTGCTTCAAGGGAGGAAGTTTAATAAGTTTTCTTATACAAGTTCCTCTTTAAGAAAGGAATACACTTTTTTTTATAGTTTACCATCATCAACGGCCCCGGCAGCAGCATTAATGTGAAGCATGCATAAATTAGAATAACCAGAAAGCAAAATCGGTAAGGTAGGTAGGATGATGTGGAAAATTTGAAGGAAATTATTGAATATTGCACATTATTATGCATCAGCACTCTGCCATCATCATCATCATCATCTTGATGGTAAAATGTGGTAAGCTTTATAATAAGCTTGTCGACGAAATGATGTGTCATCATCATCCGCGATCACGAAAAAAAAGGATAAACAAGAAGTGCTGTGTATCCGCACACATGCTGGCTGTCTACAGGTATATTAACATCATTATCTATAAAGAAGATGAAAGATAAAAAGTTGTGCCAAAGCTTACTATAGCAGCAGCAACACACAACATGACAGCGGCTTCAAAAGGGAAACATTTTTTTACAAAATCCTGTGAATTGTCGTTGCCTAAAATACGTGTATCAACAAAGTAAAACAGCCGTCTTTGTAATTATGTATCAAGATCACAGGTACACTTTTACCGATACTCTTGATCTGGAAAGTAGGGGGAAATGTTCTAAATTACTTTTTAATGATAAAGGTGCCAACAAGGCCTTGTTACGGTTACGCATTCTCAAAAATGTTTTGTCATTTGTACATGTATTATGGGATTGCTTTTATTATTATGCTGCAATGTACCTATATAAAGGTAGTAGGTTGGTATTTATTTTGGCATGTACCAATTTACAATCTAGTTCGCAGAAAAATAGTATGGAAATTAGGAATGAGAAAAATCTTCATTATTATTCTGCTAAGGATTATCCATAAGACGCAAGGTTTAAAAAAAGGATGATGATGACCTGAAAATTTTGTGACTCAATTTCTAAAACTTTATACTGCTACTCACATCACATCATCCAAAAACTTTTAAAACTGCTTTCTAACTACTACACTTTGATGACGAAGATGATGAGATGAGAGGTCTTGAAAGTAAACAAAGACATTTTTTGGCACGTATGTACACTCTCACTCAAGTATGTGTAGTAGTAAAAGTA
>JAHZNC010000570.1:0-10029 GCA_027744095.1 Zhuqinia jingwanae | reverse complement strand
CTTTTCCTCTCACGGTACAACACGCCACCTTCTCACAACACGACAAAGTAGTTGTCCAAAGATGTTTAGACTTCTTCCTCCTGCAGATATTTCATCAATTTTTGCTTTACTTGCTTACTCTTTTTTAATCTAGCAGCCATGCAGCAAAACAATCTAATAATAATATATCTCAAATTAGCATGGCTTCTTTCTTAGTCCTTCCGCTAAGCTTAGAGCTAATTTAGTTACCTACATAATTATTTGATTGCCATTTCATTTCACAGTCGGAAGTCATGTCAGCCCTCCACTACTTCATAGGCAGCATTCAGCCAAATTTTTATAACGAGGGCTGTGATGTACGTATCCTTCTTTTGTCGATACACATTTATAATGACCATGATGATAATGATAATGAAGAATGGCAACGAATATTTAATGGAGAGCTCTCTGCGTTTCCACTGTTTTTCTGCTTTAGTGTCTATGAGCTGTGCGTAATGGCAGGCAAAATCGACTGGATAATATGTATATCTGTATAGGTATTTTGCTATCAGTTTTACTGTGATCTTCTTACATATTTGATAAACGTTTGACATATGCCACCTTCCACACAATGTGGGTCAAGCTTACATAGTAACTTGTACTCAAATATCTCAATTTTCTCAGAATTTATTCCTGTCATGAAATTGTGATGTGCTCTGGTTTAGTTTCAGCCAAAAACACTGACAAAAATATATTTTGTTCTCGTCGTGTGTCCCATCGAGGGAACTAGGCTTTGTTGATTTACGAGTACATATTATAACCATTAAATCATTAACTTTTAAGGGTTATAACTATGTGTACGTGGTATACGTGTGATAATAACTAAAGGTTTAGCTAGAATTGCAATAGGAGTTGTGTGCAGAAAACTATAAGTCGTTAAAATGTTTGCTACAGCCCTGTTTGAAGATTTATACGTAAGTTTTTATAGCTAGAAATCAACGAGACTTATTTCTTGACAGGTTCAGAAAAGAACCATGTCAAATCTACATATATACATATCTATCCAGAACAATCATTAATCAATTAATAATTAAGTCGAGAGCCCAATTTAAATGCACAAACTCAATTTTGAGTATGATCTTATCAATATAGAGTAAACCGGAACAACACCGATACACCAAAGTAGCGTAAGCCAATTAGACGATTCGGGTCAGTGTATCAAATTACATCAAAATCCTTCCTGATTATCATGATCAAATCTAACGGTGACTCTAAGAACCAAACCGTAAAACATTGAAAGCTGAATTGCATTAACAACAGCAGAGCTCGTATCCCAAAATTGAAGATCAAGATAACTCGTTCGAAAGTTATCATACAAACGGAAAGACAGGCACACAGAATTGACAAAAGTATAGAGCAGTTGACGTTACATTACGAGGTGAGTTAAACATTAAAAAGTATAAAAATTTAGGAACGTTTAGCTGAAAATAAATCTTTGTAAGAAATCTATACACGGTACACTGCTTTTTTTGATGCAGTTACATTCGTGAAGCATGGATACTTTCCTACCACCATATAATTAAATAGTTACAACTGCGACATATGGTATTCGCAATAGCTATCTGAGCGTGAGTGAACACATACAAAAAATATGAAAATAATAATAATAAATAATATGATTGATGGATGAAAAAATGCTGCAAGACAAATTTCAGAGTAATTTTATAGTACAGAGTATACTTATGAGTCCGAGATGAGTTGTTTATTGTTTTACCTTGGAAAGCAACGGCTCCGGCTTGAAGTACACCAGGGGCTCCTGAATGCATTTGTTCACACTGGAAGTGCTACTATGGTAGCTACTATGAGCTCGTGACTTATACATCTTGGTCGATTTCACTTTAAAACTATTAACCTCGTAGAAATAATTTACATTATCATATCATAATAATAAAATTGATCATAGAAAACTTAGTTAACGATCGAAGACTTTACTAGGTTTTTTGAAGTACCGCGCTTGTATACCAAATAACACATTCAATAATATTAGCACTATAATATTATTCACAACAACAAACGAAATTGCGCACGTTATTTATTTATTTTTTACAAACGAAGCACGCATATATTTGCACTCTTATTTGGAAGATTCTGTTGGTGCGGATGTTGACGTTGTTTCTGTTGTGGATAAATAGAAGACCAGGATTTAAAGGATGTCAAGTCTTTGGAAAAATGAATATTATTGCTTTCTTCATTGTTATTATCACATTCATGATCACGATCACAATTCAAAGTTGTTATTAAACAGCAAGCGGTATTCTCTTGTGCAAGAATAACAAGTCGATGAAGCAGAAAACTTTTAACTTGATTTTCATTGCTAGCAGCAAAAGGAGCAAATAAGCTTTCACCAGACATTTTCGGTGCACTTTTCGAAACTGACTTGACTTTTCTCACTGAATGGGAAGATGAAAATTAAGAAATAAAAAATATTCCTGGTATGTATCAAACTCAGCTTATTATGCATTTTTTGCCATGAAAAAATACACAGGACAAGGTTGTCAGAGAAGGCGAATGAGAAATGGCTAGGCCACTAACTCAACTCATTCACAGAACAAAAAAAAACCAAAAGTAATGCACTTGTATTAACCCATTTGTACAACTGTACAGACCGACGCGAGGGAGGAAACCCTATAAAAAAATCTAATGCATTATATACTTACGGGATTGTATTTATTTTTTCTTGTGAATATCAAGTTGCAAAATAGTAAATCACCCACAGGGATTTGGCCTTTTTATTATGTTCTTGGCAAGTCGCCTTCGATCATGGTGACTGAGAGACCATTACCGCTCTCTGCTTTTTTGTATAAATATTATGTTTTCTCCTTTTTTTTCTAAAAAGAATCAGATATCAACAAAAATATTATTGGCAAGTTATTAATGTACTATTGGTCAACCTGCCAATAATAATAAGTGAGTCGAGTGCGTATAGGTATGTAACGTGACGCTAATGACACCACTTCACTGGACCACTGCACATGGTCTACTGCGATTCGAAAAGTATATACCAGAACTGAAGGTAAAGGAAAGGCCATTATTTCTCTGGATTTTTTTTAACGAAGAGGACGAGTTTTCATCCAGGTTTCGTTTGTATTCCTATATATCTGTAACATGATGTGTATTATATGTTTATTTTTTCATGTGACATTCTCTATTACTTATGTATATGTTTTCTAAGCGAAATTATGGGAAATGGAAATACGCGAAATTCTGTGTGTACGTATTGTTGTTGTTTTTTGGAATTCTCGGTCACATATTTTGTGGTGTTCCAATCTTGACTGGTTTAATGTGTTTTCATGGCTTTTTCTTCGTGGTTGCGAATATAATATGATCCGGTTTCTTGATGACGGATTACCTTGGTTGGTAGTAAAAAAAAGCGCACGGTTTTTGGTTTTGCTTTGGAATGAAAACTCACTCGTCGTAATTCTTAAATGCCATGGAATGACATTCGTTTCTCTAAAAGTCATATAATCATGTTTCAGGTATAGCCATATATTAAATGGTGTGTATATATTATAGTACAACCATGTGAGGAGGAAGAACGTGGCTTTAAGCAAGCTGCTGCATACTACAAAAGTCATTGAAATGGCTCTCTTCACCAACGAGCAATTTAACCACTTCATAATGCATAAACAGCTACACAATTATGTTACCTGCTGTGTATTTGTAGGAATTATTTGCCTACACAAGAACCCGTATAAAATGCAAAAAGGGAAAATAACTAAGTTAGTAGTAGATATATATACATGGTACCTATGTTGCACACATTATATAGTACAGGTTCTGTACACTGGGAAAAATAAGGCAGTCAAGTGTTTTAGGTCAATCAATATAGGTATAATGGGTATATTGCATGTACCTATGTAGAGATATATATCCCACATTTGTGAAAGAGCATGAGGGAAAAAAGGACGGCAGCTTTTTTTAATATATTTTTTATACTTGCTATAGTAGTCTTCCGTATTTCGCAAAGTGATGGTGGAGAGTGGAGAAAGCAAATAGGAAAATGAAATAGTTTTTATTGTAAAATGGGCTCAAACCGTGAAAAATGCATGGGACACACCATGCTTCCCCATTACTCTGATGATAATATATTTGTTTTTATCTAGTTTTCATGGTGTCCCGTTTGTTTTTTAGTAGAGGGTACAACACTGACAAACTCGGATGTGGGACTTATTAAAATAATCACGAAAAACGGTTTTCGTGTTTAAATTCTCGAGGGCCATTTGAACATTTAACAACTGACAGGTACATGTACATATATGCATATGTATGTATGTACGTAGGTATAAATTGTCTGTCTTCTTGATGGTTATATAAATAGACTTTTTATGGGATTGTCTTTAAATTAGTCCACAGCTTGATGCAAGACACGTTCAATGACTACACTTGACCTAATAGATCTGAAGTATTCGAAGAGGACTTATTTTCATTTCATGTCATTTAAATTAACCAGGTGTACATTAGAAAAGAGCGCAGTACAAGAACTGGAAAGTTTTCATCGAAATGCTCTATCGTTTCTTTCAACTCATAAAAGGATATTATTGTAAAAATGGAGACAGAAAATGGGTTAGTATTAAAAAATATCGTCCATTAGGGCGTAATTTATACCGGCGGCGGTTGACGTTCATTATAGGTATATGTACATATTATGGGGATATGGGTGTACACAAATGTCAGTCATCGAGTATGTAGAATCCAGCAAGGAGTACATGTAGGTTAAGGTCATCCATCCCCTTCATTATATTATGACAAAAGTGCTAGCGACAATGGTCCAATAAAAGTCAGTGTTAATGTGAAATAGGCAGTTATTCTTTGTCGGTTGTTTCAATATAAACGATGATAATAGATGTTTTAAGCATGTATTATTATACACATAACGATGTAGCTATTTGCAAACGTTTAAAGATATAGACATTTCGAACGGATGAACGGTGTACTCAAGCGTATTGACTGGGTATCCAGCCCTTTTTTTCACACGAGTTTATGCCTTAGATTGCAATTTGTTTAACTGGTATACATGCACTATAGTATCTGGTTTTCGTTGCTTGTACGTACGGTTTAAAAATATTTACTTTTATAAACTTATGTAAACTTAATAGTTGAAAAAATTGAATCTGATCAGATTGAAGTAGTTCAAAATGTAAAATATCACCAAGAAGGTTTTATTAATCACTTATCACGTACATGCTATTTACCAATTTTTTCTGCTTTCTTGATTTTATCGTTGAACAAAGCCGACAAATTGAAACTCTGTCCCTATCCAAATCTCTATATTCACCACATTTCCACAAAGTGTGCGTATGGAGGATATAGGAAACTAGATGTTGTGTGCAAATGATACGACCGTGAAAGTTCAAAGTATAGCAGAGAGAGCGAGCCTCGTACAAACTCTCCAACCTTACGCTCAAACGCATAATATAAAAAAAACTTTTTTATTGTATTGGATACATAGGTACATACATATATAGGAATATTTATGCATTATTATAATTTATAATATTTACTTTGTCAACATTTTCTAAAGAATATGACAGCCGCAGCACATGCTTGTTTAGTTCGGTGTTTTTTTATTTGACTAATTCTATAAAATCTTCAGAGTATAAAAACAGTAGGATTGTTTTCATATTGAAAAAAATATCAAGTAACAAAAAAATATATGAAAGCACCAAAATATTTTACGATACTTTTTTACTACTATCTCTTCAACTTTTAACCGTAACCTTGCATATGATAGCTCTGGCATGAAAAACATGATGGGCCTTTACATAGTAAAACAGTGCACCAGTTTTGGCGTATCTATATCATTCTCCTGCCACTTATCAATACCTTTTTCTTATTGATGGCAGTGGTTGACCATGAACTTGTCCGGGTACCGGAACAAATTACATGATGTATTCATTTTTATAACAATACATTTTTTCTTACATCTTTTTCAGGTCTTTTTGTCCAACGAAGAAGAATAAAAGTTGAAATGTCTCCGACTTCACAGCAAAAAAATAAAGTATACCAGTCAGTATTTAACATGTTGGCAATAATGAAGGAACAAAAAAAATACGGGCATTAGCATAAGCATTCTTCAGTGTGTCACAAAATCAAGTTTTAGACATTTTTAAAATAGCTAAATTATTATTAATTATAGTATGTGCTTCACAATGGCATTTACAGTATGTTTACTCTGGCTTATTTCCTTGACTGGTTTATTGGAACAGGTATGTATAGCGTATTGACTTTCAAAATAAAAGTTTATAACTTGTCATTTGATTACCAATAAATGTTATCCCACCACGACTTATTTTGTTTATCTCAAGACAAACGGAAGCTTATTGCCGGTTCGACAAAGCTCGCCTGAAAAAACAGTGGAGTTGGCTGTTTTTATAGACCAGTACCTGTATCATTATTGGTTTTCCACATTGAAACGCTCATCATCATCACAACCATTTTTATCCTCCTCATCATCTTCAATCCAGCGATTTATTCAATCTTATTTGGAAGTGTTGCTGGAAAGTGTACGTTAATAAAAAATAAAAAAAAGTTCATCCCACTTGTTCATGACGTTAAAAAGGACGTAATATTGAACTGGGGCATTGTGAAACCATAATATAAAAAAAGAGTTGATGTTGATGATACCTGCACATCCACATGTCATTTAAGTGTGTGCTTGAGTGTGTCTCTTCAAATGACAAATCTGTCAAAATATTTTGAGCAATTACCTTTAACTGATCCTTTCATGCCATTACAAACTTGTCTGTGGAATCAAAGTCCCATCAAACCCCTTTTTAATATTTTTTTCCAATCCTCATCATTACACCGATCAACGACAAGGAATAAAGGATCTTTCTAAAGATTTTTTATCCTTCTTTTTTTATTCAATCAGCTCAATCTAATCTACGCTCATCCATCACTTGCCTCATCCTCCTCCTCTTCTCGTGTTCAAGAAGAAGGGCCTCTTATTGGATTCCACTTGGCTCACACTGAAATATATTGGAGGGGTGCTCCTCACTACTATTCCTCCACTACGACAAAAAAGACAAGAAATAAACATAATAATTTGTTGTGGGACACATCAGCTCCAAACTATCTGGAAACATTTTGTGATTTTGCCAACAAGGAGAATTGGAGTGGAAGCCGATGGGATCACGCACTTTTGCTGACTGGAGTTGATTTAAAGTTTCCTAATGGGGAAAATTATGCCGTGGCTGGTATGTATCATGCGAATATCTTGAGTGAAGTAATCTGTTGGATGACAATTATAGAGAGTTCGCCTCAATCTTATTTCATTATTGGCAGTGCGAATTGTAATAATTTTGATGAGAAAATAATAAAATTTATAACTTTTTTCCTTTTAATTTTCGTTTAAAAAATACTTTTAAAGGGATATCCTGGGACAACTCAATGTGTAATCAAACTTACAGTTGTTCAGTTGTGGAAGGGAAAACGTTTCGGTCTGTAATGACGGCTACACATGAACTGGCTCACAGTTTAGGGGTTGAACATGATGGAAAAAAGTACAATTACAAATGTCCTCCAAGTGGATATATAATGTCTTATGCTGGAGGTGATGTTGGGAAAATTGCCTGGTCCCCCTGTTCAAAACATAATTTAAAGGCTTTTTTGACAACTGCGCCCAACGTACTGAGTAATCAGGTGGCATGTTTGAACAATAGACCGGAATTTGGGAGTAGAACCAGAAGTGAAATTTCGGGAGCAAGTCAGTTTCAGAAAATAGGTAGAGGTGCAAGAGATTCTTTAATGGGCCATGGCCAAGACAGCAGAAGAGATCGTAACGCCAAAAATTTGGACAATATTTCTTCACTGCCTCCCGGAAAAAGATTTTCGTTGACTGAGCAATGTAGGCTGGGCGGAGGAGGTCAATGGAAACCTTCAGGAAGAAGGGCACATATAAGAGTCAGTATTTAAAATGGCTTAAAAAAATTCAAAAGGGGCTGAATGAGAGTATGATAATGATTTAAATTGTCATTTTTGTAGAAACTTTGCTCCATGCTGTACTGTAACAACACAGTAACAAATGAGTTGGTACCTTTTCACCCTGCTCTGGAAGGAACACTTTGTGCAAGAAATAAGGTTGGTGAAACACGTTAAATATTTGATTGTCTGATTATGCAACAAAAAATTATTAATTATTTAATAATAATAATATTTCTCCAGATCTGCAAATACGGAGAATGTGTTCCTATTTCTGCTTACAATAATATACAACGGGAGTCAAATTACGGGGCCTACAAGTTGCGCCATCCTTTGACACTATTATTGATTCATTAATGCAATGCATTGTACATATCATTGAAGGTTGAAAAGTAAATTAAAGCCATCATTTTTTAACAACTCAAGCATATATTATGTATGTTATCTGCAGTTTCACTGGTTTTATACCAGCAGTGTATTACACGCTATTTATCAGCCCGATCCTGCCCAACATGTCTGGAGGTCAATTTTCAGATACCAAATATGTTTATAAGGTTGTGTGTATATTTATGTATATCATTCAAAGCAAGGAAATTTATTTTTTAGCTTTTCAACTTCCCAAGAACGAATTTGCCAGCAGGAATGCCTGTTGTGACAGGTTACATCTAAAGATATATGGGAATATGAAACAACAACCGTAATTTCACTTTCATTTTGTTCGCACCAGAAGCTCACCACCATTACTTGCCAAATACCCAGAATTTCAGACGACTATCAAAACACAAGAAATGTTTTATGTTCTCTCATCTTCCTCCTCTCTGCTTGCATTTCCCATCTTACTTACAAACAAACTAAAAGTTACAAAAGCATCATCCAACATTCCACCAACCATCTACCACCATCATAGCTATTATATTACTATCATCATCTTCATGATCATCATCATCGTCATTTTCACCAACCACCAAACCATACATAGACCCTATATGCTTCCTCTATTTTCTCCATTCACCGTTGCCTATATCTGTACCTCTCTGCACTACAAAATCTCAATGTGAGTCTACTATTTCTCTCTTTCCCTTTTTTTATACTGCCTTGGTCCCATCTGGATCGGATGAAGTGGTAAATTCTCTGGGGGCTATGAGGATTTTATTGTGGTCGAAATTTATAACTCACGGATTTTGCTTCATTGCTTTCCTTTTACCATCTCTCATGTAATCTCCACTTCCAAAAAGGAAGAGTAGGCAAAAAAAACAAAAAAAAACTTTTCGCTTTGCGTTTGCTGTTTTGTGTGTTGTTGCCCTTTTCCCCTTTTACGTGTCTCTTTTTCCTCACTTTTGTAGTTGGTTTATTTTTTGGTTGCATTGTGGAGGAGGAGGAGGAGGGAGACGCAAAAGAAAGGAATGGAATATCATTCATGAGAAATATAAAAAATGTTGCTTGGTTCAGTCAGTCATCCTTTTTTGTTACTACTGCTGCTGGTCGTCGTGCTACTATTCTGTTTGTATGTATATTATATGGCATGGCATTCAACTTTCTTCTTTTTGCTGGCTTACTTTTATCCCTTTTGCTGTGTGCCTTTTACGGGAACAACACAAGAGATGGAAATGAAAAGACCATACATTCAAATCAGGTTGTTGTAGTAATGTTTCGTTTCAGGAAAGAGGAAAATAAGTAGCAGTAGTAGTAGTAAAATACCTGTATAGTTTCCTTCGCTGTTGCAAAAGTAAAGTGATATATTATGATGATATAGCGCCTTATATTTAACTTGCTTATTGTTGAGGTATACTATAACTGCCGGTATGGTTGTAGTATATACGAACTAAGTATTTATTTATATGACATGAAGTAAGCTTCGTTCTTGATCCTGTGTAATGATATGGCATTGCATACAAAGTATCATTGAGGATCAGAGTAGCAATAATAGCATTATTATTTTATATGAATTTTAAATGGTGGGATTCAAGATTCCTGTTGAATTGCCATTTTACAGCAATTTTACTTTGTTTTCTCTGGTATGTAACACTGCGACCGACCAATGATCCTTCTCATTCTGAAAATTTCATATTACCTTATATAAAATAGGTACCA
>JAHZNC010000569.1:0-16119 GCA_027744095.1 Zhuqinia jingwanae | reverse complement strand
AAAGCATAAAAAGATACGTACCAGAATATAAGTCATTAGTTAAAGCCATGTGACGTACATAACAGCCTCAACGCGATATGAGAAACTTTTTAACATTTTGGAGTTGCTAGTGAATAAATGTTGGTTTTCAACGAAAAAAAAAAACTATTAGGCCAGCGCCCAATATCTTTATTTTCTTTTGAATAAGCTTAGTATCTTACCTGGAAATATTATTATTATTACTACTAATGATGAGTATCCTCGATAGGAATTATTAAGGAATTTAGGTAAATTGTTGATAATTGCCAATTTTACGGTGCAGAGGGTTGATATTATATTATAATGAAAAACAAGGGATTAAAAATGATTAAAAAAACATCGTATTATTTATAAGGAACGTCGTTTGTACTTCATATTTATGATGGCATGATAAAATATATGATAAGAATTACGAAAAGTTTCCTCTACTAATTGTAAGCTTATTTGTATGTTAATTTCAACAAATGACTACCTATTTTGTACGTACAATATTATCGAATCCAACACTGGTACAAGTGAACGAGCAATTTGGAAATTGCTCGTTAAATTCTCACATGCATTACGACGATGGGATCCCTTGATACATCTAACTTAAATACTTATGTGTATCAAATCAATGAATATCAATATCGATAATGTTTTCCCACATTCCATATTATTAGGCTTTGTATATATGTACGTGTTTTTCTTGTTACGTAGGCTAGTAAAAGTAGAGAGGTTTTGTTATGGGTGTACTCTTCTGTCAAAAACAGAAAGTACAAATGAATACAAAATAACAAAACATTTTTACTTTCAAAAAAATTACTCTTTGTAAAAAAGATGAAAGGATTTGTACTGTGATTGAACATGGATCACACAAAAAATGTTATGATGAGTTACCCTGTTTTTTGAGTGCTCCACACTACCATTTTATTATGCATCCCTCATAAGCATTATTCGGCATAGACAGTAACCCCAAAACTGTGACAGAATATCAATATCGATAATGTTTTCCCACATTCCATATTATTAGGCTTTGTATATACGTGTTTTTCTTGTTACGTAGGCTAGTAAAATTAGAGAGGTTTTGTAATGGGTGTACTCTTCTGTCAAAAACAGAAAGTACAAATGAATTTGGCATAACAAAACATTTTTTTTTTCAAAAAAATTACTCTTTGTAAAAAAGATGAAAGGATTTGTACTGTGATTGAACATGGATCACACAAAAAATGTTATGATGAGTTACCCTGTTTTGACAGTAGTTCTCTTATCTCTTTGCTTTTGTCAGTAATTCACATACAAACATTGCTTAATTAAAAACTAATGTATGTATAGACTTTACTAGAGAAAAAGTATTATTATTCGTACAATTTATTTTACTTTTATACATACTTTTTTTTTATTATTCAAAGCTAAAAACCTTCTTATGTTTAATACACACAGCTGAATAAAAATGATTTTTTTTAATACACGTGTACACAATTCCGTTCCGGGTTTCCATTATCTTTATTATTATTTCCGTGTGACTACTTCAACCCAAGATCAGACGGGCAGGGTATATAGGTGGGTANTACACACAGCTGAATAAAAATGATTTTTTTTAATACACGTGTACACAATTCCGTTCCGGGTTTCCATTATCTTTATTATTATTTCCGTGTGACTACTTCAACCCAAGATCAGACGGGCAGGGTATATAGGTGGGTAGGTAGCAGAAATGATCACGATGACGTTGAAGTGTGCTTTCACTCACTCCTTTCAAACTACGTATATAGTATATAGTGTCACATTACTACCAAAAAATTTGTAGAGTGAGAAAAAATACGAGGTAAAGCTTAAAAAACTTTCAAGGCATGTCGGTCCGTGAGTCAGATCAGAGTGACAATGCATATATGTATATCCTTTATATGTACAGTTATATGTTACATGAGTTTTGTACAGAAACAAGCTTACACATTATTACCCAATATGCATATATAACACTAACTCTACTTGGTACCTAGGTATATAAGTTTTATTCTGTTCACACAGCACGTCTCTCTGCCTACGACAGCTCGCACCAAAAAAAAAGAGAGAAGTAATCCATTTCCTAAAACACTATCTTATCTTTCAAAAGCAGTCTAGAACTAGAACATGTTCTGTGTTTTTAAAGAAACGAGAAACATTCTACATCCTCGTGCTAAAAGTTGTATTCAGCAGTTGTCATTTGCTTTATATTTCCTTTTTTCATTTAGTTTACGGATATGTATATACCCATTCGCCAAAGGAGAAATAAAGAACTTATATGTATAAAAAAAGTCACGATGATAACAGTAGTATAGTTGTTATCTTATTCATACATACAACGACATACTATGCAAAGTTTGTTTTGCCTATTTTTTTCTCGCTCCACTATTCTACAAAGCTATAGTTTTAACTAAAGTGAAAAGCAGGGAGAAAGTGGTGTTAATGAAGAATTGTGAGTAAAAGTAGTGAACCTATTAGTAAAAAACACTGAAGAAGAGTAAATGACATGATGATGAATTGAACTTTTTTTCAGTGCTTTTAGCTTCCTTTTAATCTACTGCTATAAATAGCCTTTGTCGTCCTCACATGTTTTACAATTTGGGGGAGTGGCTTTGAAAAAGGTGCATTGGCAGACAACATGATGAGCTGTTGCATAATTTACAATGTGATTGTTGTTCCCAATATTGTTTGACTGTCAATCAGTATTATTATGCTTTTTCGTTGAAAAATTATTGACATAAGAGGTCACGCACGCACAAGAGATGACACAAGAAATTGACGTTTGTACAAAGAAAATGCTGCATACATATATTGTGTCTTGTGTCGTTCTTAACGAAGAAGTACACATATCAATGTCAAATGCGTACATATCTCTGTGTTAATAAGTGCGTGTTGCTGCCACTGGTTTATGTACTCTTTTTTAGTTGAAACAGCAGCAATGTTGAAATATGCCTACTTATATCCTTAACACGGCTGACAACTTTACTATTACAAGTAATACTAAAATATCATATTATTAACACACCTGCAAATATTCCATGTTCTTATCTTATGTATCTCTCTCTCTCTCTCTTTGTGCATCATCATGTATGCTTTTTCCCATAACAAGTTGTGCGGGCATGTAGTAGAATGCTATGCATAATACAATAAACAGTTTTTGGGTTCCTTTGTCGCTTTCTCTCTCTCTCTCTCTTTCTGGTAATAATAAACTTACTGTCTGTCCATCCGTCCATTACCTTGATTGCATGCAGATGAGTGTAAAGATTCAATGAATATAAATGAAAGAGTAGCAGTCAGAAAAGAGAAAGGAAAACAAGAGAAAAACATGTGAAAAGGCAACGGTGCATATAATAAGGTAAACTTGTATACCCTCCAATGCAACATAGGTACAATACATGAACTTCAAAAGTGTGTACATGCTCAGGGTATTTATGTGTGTAGGTTGGTACCTATGCATATAGGTATGCTAACTGTTAGTTTACTTATATTCCCTGTCATTTCACCCTTCTATGTATATATTTGCTATTAACCTTGTCGAGGAAAACTGTTCTGGCAAAGTACATGTTATACATGCATACCTAATATAACCTCAGCCAGTTTTTTTTTTTTGCATTACTTTGTATTATCCATGTACATAATGAAATGTTTTTCTTCCTACGAGATAACAGAGAAAAGAGAACTAGTTAAGTACGATGCATGCATTGCTTGTTTTTTTTCGGCAGAGAAAGCAACCGTAACAAATGAGCGCTACGCCATGCTACCCAACCGGTATAGTAGGAAGTATTGCTGTTTTTAGCCGCAGAGTTTGTTAAATATATTGTAAGTGGTACATGCTCGTATATTCATACCGAAGAATGGCTAGTCTGGGTATAGTAGCAAAAATGTTTAGATTCACTGTATATCCATCCTTCGTGTTTCCTTTTTGTTTTCTTCTCATCTTTTGTCTTTCATCAGAGAGCCGTGAGAGCATTAAGCAATTCTCAAGTTCCACTTGTGACCATCCTTTATTCCAAAGTTTGTATATACTCAACAAACAGTGCAATGTCTAAAGCAGCTACCTAAAACATGGTTTTTTTCTATCCAAAATTAACAGTGTGAAACCTCTTTTTATCCAGAGGGTGATATGCATATATATGTACGTATATGCACAATGAGAGCAAACTATAAATAAGATTGTGCTTTCACAGCTATAAAACACAGTGAACTAATTTTGATAACTGAATCGGCTTTGTGAAAGGGTAAAAGACATGGGTATACACGCTTTGGTTGATAAAAATTAACGGTAATGATGTCCATATACGAAATAATGATGAATTTACCTAATGGAATATAAATTGATGTTATTTTTTTGGGGCATGTCCATGTCGCGTATTTGTACCATTTTGAATTTGCTCAGACCAGTTAATTGATGTTTTTAATGCATTAAAAAAAACTTTGTCGGTCATCGGTTCCATTGGTAAGAGGCGAGATGCAAGCGTATACATATAGTTGGCTGACTCTCTGTGAGTCGATACTGGTTTTACTCCCCCATTAAAGCAACATATACCTAACAACTTGTCCTATAACTTTGAGTTGTCCTCCTTTTTTATTATTATCCATCTTGAGAAGAAGAGAAAAGTGGAAGGCAAAACACGCGCCAAGCACCGCGCGATGTACTTTTCTTGCAAATGAATTCTCGGCCATATCCCAAGCTGAGTGCGAACATTTGAACAACAGCAGCAGCAGCAGCTTCAACTGCTCGAAGAAGAAGAGTGTACGGGTTTTAAATTTCTAAGAACATGAAACTGCACTACTGCTACAGACAAGATTACGTTCTGCCTGCACAAGGGAATATGGACGTACATACGTAATGAAGTTTATGATTTTCTTTTCATCTACGTGGCCGTCCACTCCTCTGTTTCTTCGCCTACTATTTCTTGGAGTCATCTGTTGTCCACCATCCGGTTTTTGTCAAAAGTGGAATGAAACTTAACCTAATTCTTCTCAGGCCTCGGTGTAAAGTTCTATATCTCTCTTCACGGTGTGCAAAGGAAAGAAAAATTGGTGAGAAGATAGCATATACTTATTGAGTAGGTACATGGTGGTGCTACAACTCTGGTCGCAGTCGTTTACACTACTCACAAAATGTAATGTTTTGTATGCATGCAAAAAAAGACTACATAGGGGCGAATAGCATTGAAACAAGTTGGTGTGCGTACGTGTACAGCTTTGTTTATGTACATGATACGGAGAAAGTCTTTCATAGCATACTTTAAAGATTTGCACACGGAAGTCAAAGGAGCGGTATTTCATCCCGTGTGAACATATAGGTAGGAAACAATGCTGAGAAATATTATGTATGTAGTTCAATTTATAGTTCGAATTTAGATTAGAATTGTAACTTGCCTTTATTACGATTTCTGTGTGCGAGTGTGCAAAGTGTAGCGTTTATTCATATTGCGCGGTCGTATCTTGTTATTTTATATTCAACATTTACGCTTGAATGAAATTGACTGACAATGAGCTCTTTCACCAACTCACCACACGGTATACAAGCCAACAATGTATTTATAGCTTTCACCACTCCTTTATGCCATGTGGCAAGTATATTGTGCATTGTATGCGTGTACCCATGTTTTTGTCAAAAGCATTGTTATTAAGTTTAGAATGCAATAATAAATCCAAAACCTCGTGCATAATACATAACATAGCTAACTACGCAATGTGAATACTCCCTCAGCACAGCACACACTACCACCACAAACAAGGCTAGATCAAGGACTAAACCAGTTGAAGGTAAAGCTTTTGTTTTGGGACCGCAAATATAAACGGTGTGAAGACATGGGTGGATATAAAAGTACCGAAAGCACTTTTATTTTAAATTGTCAGTTAAAACTCATCCAAAATGACATAAATGTGAATAATGGTAATATTTTGATTAAACCTTTCTTGTTGAGGTCCACATACACTTGAAAAAATAGTATCTCACTTTAACAGTTTAGCCATAAGAAAGAAAAGTAGATAGACACACAACCCGGATGAAACTTTCTTGCAAACAAGCATGGGCAATCGACTTAATAAAAAAGAAAACAAGAAGATAAAAGAGAAAGTTATACACATTTTGCATTCCGTTGGAACAACTTCACAATACAGTGTCTAGCACAATCAGAGAGAAAGAGTGAGTTGGAATATAGAATCTTTAGAATTTTGTTACCTATTTATTTACATGGCAAAAGACTTTAGCTCTCTAGAATTGGAGCAAATGTAGTGAAAAGAACAGTGTGTAGTAGTGGCTCAGTTCCGAGAGAGCAGTGTGGAGTCGTCCCGAGTCGTCCCTGTCTACATGTAATATTTTCTTGTACGGGTTTTGTGAGAGGAAAGTACTACAAAAGTATGGAAACAAGCATAACTAATATGCAATACATGTGCGTTCCGGCTCTGTTCACTTCCTGAGAAAAGAGACATTTTTTTAACTGTGAGAAGCCTCCATTGTTCCCAAAGTCTGCGGTTGGAGAATTAGGCTAGTAAGTAAATATAATGTGTAGACTGAACATACACACACACACGTGTATATATATGTGTGTGTATTCTAGACTATAGCAAATTATTGCTGGCACCGCGTTACTCTTACGTTTTGGTTATGAAGCGCGTTATATTTTTTTATGTAAATATAATACTTGTACTTTTATACTACGTCACTGGAAAATGTTGAGGTCTTAGCTCCACTTGGCTTGAACCGATCATCCAGGAATAACTCTTGCTTTTATGCTTTTCCTTACAAAAAAATTTCCGTTTCATGTAAGAATTTGTAAATCTTACTACAACTGTGCACTGTTCCTTTAATTATATAAGTGTTTAATAAAAAGATATAGATATCTTTTTTCTACATGTAGAATAGTGAATAGAGGAGTACATATGTATATTCCGACCCAACTGTTTACGTTTATTCTCATTTTCTTTGTGCTCAAGTATACACAACTCCATAGTTTTGTAGTAAGCTGTATCGTATTTTGTTGTTGAGCTCTGTCAGTATAATTTCCCAAGCTTATTTTATGGCAACAAAATGAAAATGACTTCTGGGGGTCCCAAGAGAACACAAACACTATATATTATTCACATAAAACCGCAAGCAACCCTTTTGCAAGTTTGTTGAGAAGAGAAAGATATATGCACTGCCTCCGTGGTCTGCTCAAAGCATCATTATTATCATTGCTAATAATACAATTTGCATAGACGCTTACTACAAATACATATGAGCTGTGTTACATTGTTACCTATATTTATGTGTGGTGAACTAGAGACATTGACATTATGTAAGTACGCAACGTACTTACCATCATCATTATTATCCTAATTTAGATTCCATAGTTGACATTTTAAAATTATTGTCGCTGTAATTGTAATTATATTACTTATTAGTACAAAATATTATCCTGTACTTGCAAATTCGTTCAAGAGTTTGTTCAGGTCAAACAAGAAACACATAATGAAGGAAGACACATCACATGAGCCACATGAGACGCATTCAAGTAAAACTTGAAGGAAAATCATTTAGACGGTTTTAAGAATTTAGGATGCGTTCCATATTAAAAAAAGAAGATATATATAACCTACCTAACTTTTTCAGCAAAAAAGGAAAGTGTGGAAAAGTTAATATATTTACATAGGTAACTGTCCACGTCCAGTTCATCAGCATTCAAAATGTACAAAAATTATGTACGTATCTTTCCACAAAATTTCAGGAAAATTTTCTTTCGTCCTAAACAGGCTGCTCTTTAAAGTTTCGTACAGCAGCAGCGCGATCATCGTGGTTATTAGTCTTTTTTTTACATACAATGTATTCCCAGTTCAAGTAACTCTTGATGCGGCTCTTAACACACTCCAGCTACACCACTGTCAGTCAGTCAGGTAGCGGATTAAATTTTATCTTGAGCAGCCACACGGAATATTTTTTCGGGCTATTTGTATGAAGAAGATGGGTAGTACACGTCATAGTCATAACCAAAAGTAAGAAAAAACTTTTGATGGCTACAGTTTTCCAAGTAATCCTTTACTGTCGTCGTGTTTAAAAAAAATTCTGTTGTAACTTGATATTTCAATCAGAAAACGTAAAGGGTCAGGAATAAAAATAGAGTGATATGGATCTCTCTGAAACTTTAAAACAACCACTGTCATCATTATTATAAAAAAATAGGTTCCTGATGTGAATACAAAGTTAAAAATTATCCCATTTTAAGGTTTTATATTGGTTGTAATGTTTTATATACGCCTATAATAATGATAAGAGACCCTGAACAAAAGGAGTTGAAATTGGATATCATCTTACTATATTAGCACACTGCTCGCATGCAAAAGATGCATGTGGTGTGTACATTTGCTTGTCATTACTACAAATCTCTCGTGTAAACATTTTTAACTTGTTTTCTTTACAACAAAAACTGAAACTGAAAAAAAAAGAAAAAAAGAAAACGGACTAGGAAGGAAGTGCGGGACAACAGCAAGTAGGTATATGTATGCTCTCTTGTTGAGTACTAGTCCAATGTAATGAACATGGTCAGTTGTCACATTGAAATTTTTTAGGAAAAGTTTAGGGAAATAGTAACCTTGTGTAATCAGCCAAGTTGCTTTACTCTAGGAAGAGTTTGTTTTAAAATGCTCACTGTTCTTTCACATGCTTGTCATGTAAATGTATAAATATGTCGTAAAACGCGCAAAGTATATTTGCATACATACGCGAACATGTACATAGGTATTTAGCATATCTGTACTTGACTTTTAAACTTTTTATTACGTATATTCCTACACATGCATATTTAACAAAAATATTATCAGCTTAGTTTTAAAAACAAGTAGTTGTGCACCATTTGAAGTTTTTAGCTCATGACTATATATGGAATTGAACTTGATATTTTTAAGGGGAAAAAAACTAAAGTTTGGCTTTTCAAGTGAAACTTGCTTTAAAATGTCTCGCTAGCCTGCCTTCCTTTGTAGTTACGTAATATCATTTATTTCTTCTTTTTCTGATGCTACGACTGCTACGAGGGGAAAAAAGTACAGAGAAAAAAAGAAGTCGTGAAGTCCATTTCTTTTGGTACCTGGGTCCCATTTCTTTCCTTTCCTTGCTTGTGTCCATTTACATAGTTTTCTTGTTTGAGTAAAGACCAAAACGTAAGTTTCTCCACAGAACAAGTTTGCTCTATCTTTTTTGGAGTGTGAACACCGAGGAGGGCACCCAATGTCTACGCTTAAAATGGGGTATATGTATAAATTGGAAATGTCCGCTCTCGTGTCTTCCTGCTTATTTTTGTACTATTTCTGTTTGTGAGGTACACACATATATATACATATTATGTATGTACATGTGTATGATATATACGGAGCAAAACATTCTTTCCACGAAAGCTTTTAAGCACGATTAAGAGCAGAAGCCTTTTCTCTTCGATGTGAACGTGTTCAACTTTTAAATGAGCTAGGTTTGATATAGTGTGGTGGTGGTGGTGGTGGTGGCTCTTGGATCTCGGTTGGCTTTTACAACAACGACAAGTAAGACATAATATGGTGCATACTAAGTACATTTTTTGAAGAAATTGAGGGGTGCGCTGCTGAAAATGAGTACATATATTTTACTGATTTTCTTATATTACACCATATACACATGGGAGAGCCAAATGCACGCAGGCAAATACCGCGCCTTCTCTTGAACGGATAAATAACAAAAGAAACGAAACAAAGTTGTAGTGTAGCATTAAGAAGAGAAAATACTTTGCGGGAAAGGAGATGGAATGGTAATGTCTTTGGTGTAACAAATAACATATATTATTGAGAAGTTGTGGAAAGTATAAGATGATGAGACAAAGTGAAATTGCTCATGGCTGGGTCAATGGAAAAAGAAACATTTAAAAATGATGGAGAAGAAAAAAAGTACAAGCTGGTTGAAAGGAATTTGATATGATGCCATGCACGTTTTCAGTGTTGATACTAAGCGTCTCTCTGGGAAAGGAATTTATACATTTTGCATACGAAATATATGGTGACACGTGTCGTACAATCGGCCACATCGCTCGTTGTCGTTGTTCGTTAAAAGAGTAATATTAGATATTATGTAGCTAGTATTTATATTTGTTAATTATATTTGAATGAAATAGAATAAACTTTTTCATTCAAACAATAAATTACCTTGCTAAAATGTCAACAATTTTTCATTTCATATGTTTATAAATGACTTTTATTATATGTTGTTATTACATTCATTAAATTAGCCATAACCAGACTTAACTTTTATAAATAGTTAGTGGACAGAGAACTGCTTATTGAAAAACTGAAATGGTATGGAATACAAAGTGAAATAATAAATTCTTTACTTACGGAACGATACCAATTTGTTGAAGTAAAAAATGACAACAATGATAGTTTTAAGTCTTTAACGAAGGAGACCACACGTGGTATTGCCCAAGGCTCTGCAACGTCTTCGTTTTATTTCAGCATAGCGATAAATGACCTTCCTAATGTAATTCAAAACTCAAGTACATACATTTTTGCTGACGACACACATATATGTATAGCAGGTCCAACTAATAGACTCGATAATATTATTAATCTTATTGAAAACGACCTAATAAAGGTACACGAATGGACACAAAGCAATAGAATGACACTGAATATTGATAAAACAAAGATGTTGGTAATCGCGAAGCCTTACACACTAAAAACGCTTACTGATATCAACGTGACCATAAACGGTAGTGTAATACAAAGAGTTAATAAGATTAAAATTTTAGGGTTAATATTTGACGAAAATATGAATTTCGAAGAACATAGTAAAAATCCGCAATTGCGATGCTTTTGATTGGCTGCATATCCGGTTTATTGGATATTGGATCCTCTTTTTTTAACGGTGGGCCTAAATAAAGAGGATCTTTAAATAATTTGCTTTTTATGTCAAATGCCATGATAGTGTGTGGATGGGTAAAAATTGACCACAATTTTAAATATGCAGAGCAGAATCATAAAAAGAATCATAAGCGACAAATTTTATCTTGAAATTCTTGTTCATTCCCTTATAATGTCTAAAATAAAATATGCAGCACACATTTGGTTAAACAACAAAAATAAAAAGGTACAAAAAAACATTAACAAAATAATACGGACAGCTGTAAGGTTTATTGTAAACAAAAGAAAATATGATTCAATTTCCTCTGATATATGTAATGACTTAATGATTTTATGTTCTGAATATTTGACCAGTTTTGAGACACTAATGTTTACTTATAAATGTACCTATGAGCTGAGACAGGGGTTTTTTCTTAATTACTTTGATTTTTCTTATGATACTAGTCAAGCTACAAGAAACAAAATATATACATATCCCACACTAAAAGTGAATAATTACTGGGGGAAAACACAAATTAAATATAGGGGTGTAGAAGAGTGGTTGAATCTTCCAACCGAAGTTAGATGTACTGTTGGTAATAAGGTAAAATTCACTAATGCTTGTTATACGCACTTACTGCAACTACAACGTGAAAAAAATGTAAATGTAAATATAAATGATGAAATGAAAGATGAGTATGCAGCATGCATTGAAAATGTAATTAATAATGTTTTAAATTCTTGTTAATATTTAACTTTAAAATAACTTGATATTTGTAATTAATTTATATTAAAAAAAGACTAATTCTCTCGACAAATTATGTCTATGGTGTAACATGCCTCAAACTCTGTAACGATGCTATCCATTGACAATAAAACCAACTATTATTATTATTATTAACTAGTTAACTGGAAATGATAAAAGATTACTGCGAAAATCATTATATTATCATTGGAATATTCCAGAGTGATTATAAGACAGACCACAAACCTGCATACTTTTCTTGCATTTTCCTTGTACTTCACTTTGACTCGTCTTAAGGAAAATGCGTCTTATATAATAATATGTATACACGCATAAATTTACTCACACATGAGCTCAACAAATGAATAAATGGATTTACCATCAACATACATGCATACAGTTACGTGTGCATAGCACGTAATATCTTATGCGACATTGGTTATTCCAAAACAAACCGAATGACATGTGCATAAGGAAAGTTAACATTTAAAAACAAAATAAATAAAAGTATGTTGGAATTTTTTATACACAATATATATGACCAAAATCAAACAATTTTATTTAAACTCAATTCAAATATATAATTTGAACACCATGTTTATGTATTTATTCAACATCCCAAAAAGCTAAACCAAAAACGACAGCCAAATTCTTTAAGTCAATCGATTTCAAAAATAAATCAGGACGAGGTCCTCATAGTACAAAAATGTATATATATTTGTTACAATTTCAATTACCGTGTACGAAGATCCAGATTTAAATCAAAATTACTGCTGAAATTTGACTTACGTCTTCGTACGCGATGTGGCCCTAAGTGATACATACATACGTAAATACAATTGATCATACCAATTATCAAAAGCGCTTTTGTTTCTACTAAACATAATATGTATGCTCGCATTTATAGGTATTGTTTGACGAAGGAAACACAAAGGCCGCTAACTCGGAAGATGTATACCAATTTGTCCTGTTTATCGGGATACTTGAACTCAAATGTGGGCAAAGGGAGAATATGACATGATTGATTGATTACGAAATTACTTACAACTTCAGTCTGGTTTGAGCAAGATGAGGATGGTGGGGTAACTTGAGAAGCTTGCAGTTACGGTGTGATACGAGGGGCCATAATACCATTGACACAAAAGTGGTTGAAGACATTCTTTGTAGGGTGCATGTGATAACGTTGAGCCCCAAAACAGTGGGTGTATATGGTTGTATGGGTGTTTATGCCATTTTGCCCCTACTCTCAAACGAAACATTCTGGAGAAAATCATATTAATTACGATTCAATGGAACGGTGTAAGTTACATCCATTTGAATGAACATATTTCTCGTGACACTACTGACTAGTGATGCCAGATTATTTTAATATTGTGTATAAATGGATATGTGATTTCAAAATAGAACATGCTTCTAATATAAGATTACTTTTCATTGTCTTAAATACGCTGCTGATGAGGACTTATGATTAAGTCGAAACATCCGGCAATAAACTCGTTTTACTTCAAAATACACTCGTTGTCTGCCTAAATATTGTTATAAAATGCTTCTAATGTCTAGCACCGGGGTCATTTTCTGGCCAACAATTCCTTGGGGGCGATGACGGTTTGGTTATATAAATTTTTATGCATTTTCAATGCCAGGATTTGCCCATTGCAAGGAGTTTCACTCCAGGAACATCCCCCAAGGATTTGTTGGACAGAAATAATCCGGCCCCCCACATAACTTTAAGCAAAAATCCATTCCTGTGCCAATTTCCATTTGACTGAAAAAGAATTAGGACCAGGTCATCAAACGATTTTTGCCAGTTTTCCGTGCTCACACATGGTCTAGTAGTGAATGTTAAAAAAAAGTTTATAATTAAACCCCACATTAAAAAATTAGTGAAGTGTATACTAAATATACATACATAACTACAAACTACACAGCATTTTCATTTCGTTAGAAGTGCAAAATGGAAAAATATAATCAAAGTGATTAAAGTGAATTCGTTGTGTCGTAAGCTTTCATTCTCAAACCACACTTTCACAATTCAATTTGCCTGTTCATCCGACCCCCTGCAAACCATATTGAAGCGTAAATGTAGCCCACGTTTGCTGTTAATTTTCATGAAGCATTTAGTTTGGTTGTTTATTTTATTGTTTTTATTGTTTTGAATGTTTGTATCGGTTAGTGCAAGTAAAATTAAAATTTCTACTTATTTGCAAGTGAAATCCTAATGCCAAACTCAATAAGTATTTACTGTGCTCTTGTGTTCCCTCAAACATGAACTTTGTGGTTTCAACCCAATTAATGTAGATACTTTTTTTAAAATATACTTTTCATTTTTGCCTACATTCAGTCAGTACTCGCCAGACCTGAAAATGTTAAGAGCAGACATGAATATACATACAAGCTGACGAGGAACATTTTTTATGTACACAAAATGAATATTTCCAATAAACAAGTTGCCATGCTAATAAATTTCATATTATTTGGCAATTTTTATTGCAATCATTTCCCCACTTGTTTAGCTGAAAACCATTCCAATTTTGTATTAAATTTCATTATTGATCATTTTCAGTTCTGTACTTTACATATTCCAACATTTGATTTTGCCAGTAATCCCGGTGAGCATGGCGATATCTTAACATACAGAAAAAGACTTATTTTACTTCATAATCTGTATGATCCCATCTCATACACTCCGTCTTGGAATGTCTCCTTGCGTCATGATCCGGCTGTTACCTTTGGAGCCATTTTTCAAAAATATTTTCAACTCAAAAGTACTCTGCTGTTTGTAACGTGCGACTTCACAAAGGGAACATTAGCGAGGAAGTGGATGACACGAGTTTTTACGGTGCTACGCCACCGGACATTATCCCTGTGGAAATAAAACTCATGGATAAACCTACATCATCATCAGACGGGTTTCTAAAAGAAACATTTATTTATGAAAACTACACCCTGATAACATTATTTTCGGAAAGAGAAAGTCAAAATGAGATTGATGGCTGGGATCGCTCCCTGTTTGTTGCTTGTGCATTTTTCGACAAGGCTAAAAGATTAAACCTCAATCAAGATGAAAGTTGGTGTGAACAAACAAGTTTTTTTGAAAAACTTGTTACAAATAATGTTATAGCTTCGAGGGCGGAATTAATCAGTGCGTGGGATGTGTTGCATAGAAACATGGGTAATCTGGGATTGGAAGCAAGCACATAACAAGAGGACCCCCCTATTTGACTGTCCCATCAAAACAGGCTCAGGGGTATTTGCAGCTAACGCATATCTCTGCATACAAGGCTTTATATACATACATGTAACACAACTGTACATATTCTCAGTGTCGTGTATTATTTCAAAAAATGATCAGTATTGAAAATATAATTTACATTAATATTTCCAAAGGTGAGGTCCCACTCTCTTTTGGCGCTGCCTTTGAAGGCTACAGATTTTTTGTGGTTCTTGGAAAATCAGAGATTTACAAGGGGATAAACACAAACTTGGCTGGGTTATTGTCGCCCCTGCCTACCAACATATGGCTAGTCACACTATTAACGTTTTTCATTTTGTTGGTGAGTCTGACCAAGAAATTTGGTAGGGAAAAAAATAGCAGTTTCTCACTCTGGGGCTTTTGGCTTATATCAATTTTGCTAGAACAGGGGGACGACATTCGATCTCAACGAAACAAGAAAACTGGTTTCATAATTTTGAGCTGGCTATTTTTTGGGTATCTATTCAGAAATTTATACACGACGACCATGTATTCTCACATGATAATAGCCCCAGAGCCAAAACCAATGTTCCAAAATCATTTGACCAGCTTTACTCTAATAATTCTGTGAGCACATCCTCGTACGCAATGCATTGGTTGTTGAACACGTTTGTTTCCAACAAGCATGCTAGCAAATTTACAAAGAGCATTGCCAACAAAACAAAATTTTTAGAATATGGGGGCAGACACCTTCGCTCATACGTACACAACATATCCATGGGCGTCACCATAATTTGTAAAGAATTCCATGTCGACCAATTTAAATCTGAGCCAGAGCTTTGCAACTCAAATAATCGGTTTGCTGTTTTGTACCGTACGGCTTCTATATCTCCAAATGTTTTGAAATTTTCAAAGTATCTGGTTGCAACGATTGCGAAAAGAAAAGTATTAGAGAATCTGGTTGAGCCAATTTACTTTGGTTTACCTTTCCTTTGGAAAATACAGCAAAATTCAATATTCTCTAAAAGCATTCAAGAAATGACTGCCCCGTTTGCAGAATGTGGGTTACAATTTAAACACAAAAAAGGTTACGACAGAACTATTCAGGCGCTGGCCATCCAAGAGTTGGATAGGTCGTCGAAAATGAAGGAAAAACAGAAATCGATTAGAAGCAGTTATCTTTTTTCTCAAGAGGGCGATCAAAGTTTTTCCTTCAAGGATGTGTCAACGGAAAATGAAGTTGAGGATGTGATCACGTTTCGAGACTTTTGGGTGGTAATGACACTTCTCTTGAGTTTACTTTTGGTGGATAGTGCAGTATTTATTGTTG
>JAHZNC010000568.1:0-20548 GCA_027744095.1 Zhuqinia jingwanae | reverse complement strand
GTTCCAAATGTCACGATTAGAGCTAGAATTCGCATGCAAATCGTAAATCAAATCCTTGTTGTATAAAAAAACACCAGATGAAAAGATTTATAGGTGAAAACAAGGAAAGTTCTTCTAACCGCACGTGCCAGATACGTATAAATTGTGATACGGAAATAAAGCAATTAAAACGTGAACACTTTCCGAAAAATATAAACAATAAGAATATTATGACCAAGAAGTTAAAAAATATAATAGTATAAAAGGATTTACAATTTACACATCAAAATATCAAGTTTTATGGTATATTGGTAGTAATAAAATACTTCATTCATATGTAACTTATTCTTGATTTATTTTTGCAGTATGCTTTAATTGGTTTTCTCTCGCCTCTATACTTTTTTTTTGGTTCTGCAAAAGAAGAAAAAATGGCAAGAAAAGTACATTTTTTATTGCTTTTTCTGCCGTCATGTCGTTGTTTTGCTGTAAACAAGCAAACACATATTGTGCATTACGTATTTTAGCCTTGTAATTAGAACCGTCCCGAGGACTCTGAGAAAGAAATTCAACACAAAATGTGAAAGCACAGCAGCCATGCCATGATATGGCCCGTAGTAGTAGTGAAAGCACTTGGCACAGTTGGCATTGTAATAAATACATCGGCAAAAGGAAACGTGTAGAATGTGGTCCAGCAGCAAAAAAAATGTACGACTAAAATGAAGAACCAAAATTTCTGATTTTCCGTGATTCGCAAACACATATGCATGCATTGTGTAAAATGATGGGAAAGTAATTATTATGATGTACATCGTGGGTGGGTTGATTTTATATTCAAAAGGTCAAACATGTAAGCCTTTGCAATTTCGAATCGGCTGGAGCGGGAAATTCAGTTACATTTTAGTCATATGATGAATGCCGCATGTAAACACGGGACAAGAACAACTTTCTCTTTGCTTTTCACCACGCTCATGTTGCGTTATCATTGTTTCTACCAACAAGCTTTGCCTAGTCATCAGTAATTAAATATTTTACATTTGTGTTATCATTAACTCCAGCAATTAAAGTTAACCATAGTTAAAAGTTAATAATAAAAGATTATTATTGGTGTTTCAAGAAATGCCGTTTCGTGTTATTTTTCGTGAATGTAGTAGATGTAGTAAATAAGCTATAAAAAAAATCTGAGGTGCATTCAGTCCAAGCTTATCATTATCATTGTTAGACATTACTAGCTTCAGCCTCAATCAGTACTGACTCGTATATTTTGATTTTGTACAATAAATTGTCTTGGAAACTGTTTGTGGTGAATTATTGTAGACAACTGTACTGGTAGATGTGTCGTGCATCGTCAAAAATTGTGCTTCTGTTTGGTGACACAAACACACCTAATGCAGCTGAATTAATTATTTTTGATGATATTTGGAGGTCAAAACAAAGATAATTGCGGTTTTATCGATCAATCTGTTTTTCGTGAGCGTTTTTATAACTGTCTTGTAAGTTTACTTTGTATTACGTTAGAGCAGTAGTAATATCCTTAAGTTCAATGTTCCGTGTCGTGTACCAAGGCGCCTAGTGAGTGATCCCAACCAGAATCCGTTGCTATATAATACGCAAACTGTACACCACGTAGAATGGAAGAATCCACGGAGATCGGACACTTGTGTGACGGTACGTTATGCATCTCCGTTTTATTCTGCTTCCAATAGTGTATTATTGTCTACTGAACATTTCACATGGCGTGCCTATGATAAAATGATCATATACATGAGACGTTTTTGTGTTCATGCACTATATCCACTCGTGGAATATTTTTGATTCCAGGGTTTTTGGTTGACCCAAGTTGCTATCAAGGACTGGAGCTTGCACCCTCTAATAACGGTGGTTATGTCCTTTCCGTCGTGGACATGTCCAGTGGAGGTAGGGAACCATTGCAGTCCATAGAAAATATGCAGTTTATGTCTGAAAATCATCCCAACTACATCAACCTGAAGATTGAAAGAAGTCCTAGTCAAAACATATTTGACCCGGACGGTACACTTCGTATAGTTGGATATGACACACATACCCAACTCCAGTGTCAAAGTGAGATCCCAACAACTACTCTTGGTAGAGCGGAGGGAAATCCCAGATTTTCTGCAGTATCATCTACACCAGCGCATGGTAGCTCTGGGGCAAAGGAAGGCGGTTACTTTATTAAGGAAGAAGAGTATGACCTTCTGGAATTCCCACTTTATGCCCGGATATTCAAGGAGAAAGATAAGCTATTGACAAAAAGAAGATCTACCAAAATTCCACAAGCGCTTCCGTTGCAGAAAGTTTCAAAAAGAAGATCATCAGAAAACGACCAGACAACATGCTACATGGAGGAGCCTGATGGAGAAGTTGTGGTCCTCATGAATGGAGTATTAACCAAAGTCGGCAAGCCAAGTGTTCCTGCAAGTAGCGGAAAAATCTACAGCACTGCGCAAAATTGTCCTATAAAAGATTAAGGAGACTTCCCATCTGTTGCCAATTCTCAATAGCATTCGGGCGGAGCAGGATCTTTTAAATGATACTGTAAATGGACGGATCCGGAAGAGAGTGCGAAGGACCCAGTCGATGTATACTGGCAAGCATGTCAAGGGACTGGTTATAGACAAAAAAGTAGAAATTCAGGTAAGAATAATAGTTTTTGGAATGAAGTTATTTTTTAGGAAAGCAAATAAAGTTATGAATACATAATTTTATATTAAAGGAAAACTTGGGATCGTTCGAGTTCCACTATCCAGACATTTCCATTGGCACAACTGGAGCTCTTCCTGATGGCATTGACGAATGTTCCATTGACATTTTTGAAGAAGCTTATAAAAGACATTGCATGGTGGGTAACAATTTCTGTAAAATAGTGTTAAAATTTAGCCGTGTTGTGAATACATTTTTATAGAAAAATGATGCTTTGATTGAAAAATAGAGATTGGTACAGTTTTTCCATGAATTCAAACTTATTGATGTGCTTGCTGAATTCGCGAATTTTTGGCGTTTGTCGTTGACATTCAAACGAAAGGGGTCGGAGGAATACAATGCATCTATATCCAAGTAAGTTTGTTTATGATTTATGAACATAACCTTTTAGCATAAAAGAAAGCAAAGAAGCGCAAGAAGAAATTTTATGATCGTTTTGTCCCTTCCAGGCCCCTCCTGTTTAAGTTGACCAGTCTAGAAATTGTGGAAACATTTCTAGTGAGGATGGACTTGTATACATTTCAGCACATTATTAACATACTGATTCCGAGCATTTTACGTCCTTTACCACGTAAGCATATCACTATTTAAAGACAGGAATTTGGAATTAATGATGTTTTTAAAATGAAAAAGTCCCTCCTCTATGTTGTGTTTTAGTGCAAATGCTGCAAGCAATCGACAACATGATCCAGGACGTATTGTCAGTGATATCGATTGCACTGAATGGTTTTCCAAAGCGTATTGTTCACAGTAAGCTACGATCTCTGACCGCATTTGTGAGGATCTGGAAGCAGTACTCTAAGATGTGCCAATTATCGGAATTCGTGGAGTTAACTTTAGAAAATGAATGTTCCGTTCACACCATGCGGGAAGACGTGAAGGCTATCAAACTCGCTCTCATATGTGACCGTGCGGCCATGATTGTGGAGAGCAAAACTATGACTTCTGAGCGGATATTCAAAATGATGAAATCCTTTATCGAAACACTGGAGAAAGAGCAGTCGCTGGATCTTTGGTGCGAGTGGGCAAACGCTGCGCTGTTGACTATTGCATCCTCCGCAGTGGATGCATCAATCAGTAACGTTGAGTTCGTCACTGCGGACATGCATTCAAGCTGGCTAATAACAAGGTATTTGATGTGTACATGCAACTGCATACATACATGATTGCTTGCGTTGTATGGCAATAATAATTTATCATTATTACCAATATTTTGTTGTAGTAATTTAGTCGTGAATGCTATTCGAGAAATTCATGGATCCGAGTCATCACTTTTTGTTCCTCTGTTGCAATGGTGTGGGGAATTAATGCAGTATTATCGTCAACGCCTGCTAGATGATATGAAGGAAATTTTGCCAGTGACACGCTTTTACATAGCTTTAGAGGTGTGTATAAAAATTAAAATACCTATAATTAACAATAACTCACTTTATAGATAATTTTATTATTAATGAATGCTACCATATAAATGCATGATTTTGTTTTTAAGGATGAAGATATGTCAATTAGCTTCCTGGACAGACATAAAGCAAAACAATTAGCAGTTTCATTGCAACAGGAGGAAGATATAATTCCATTGCCTCCATTTGTTCCCACTGCGGCTGATCTAGTCGACGATGCAATGAACTCGAGCCAACCAGAAGATCTTGAACTTCAATCAATTATTATGCAGTAATTAATGATGATTATATGAATACGTCATCGCCTATCGTTGTTTTAGTTGACATTTTTTCTTGCGCTATTTAAATCCATGCAATAAGTTTATTCGGTTGGTTCTTACATTGTTTTTAAATGATGTAACCATTACATGCAGGATCTTTTAGAGGTAAATTGATTGTAGTTTTTATCTACTGTGTGTTCTTTAGTCAAAGATAAAATGTAATTGTAGCTAATATAATTTAATTTCTATGTAGTTATGTTGTCTTTTATAGTTTTATAACTAGTCAAACCGTAGCCTAGTCATGATTTAGAATGTTTAGTTAATTAAATTGTAAATATATTTATCTTAATAAAATATTTTTTACCTCTAGTACTAAGTGTGTTTTAATGTGTTTACTTTATCGACCGTGTACAAACTTTTATTTTACAAGCACAATAATTTATTTCAACATACATTATGTATCAGTGATTTTTATCTATAATATGCATTAGTAGTTTTCACTTCATCGGGCAACTTTTTAATACAATTAATGAATTAATTTCCATTTCGTAATAATCATCATGTTACCAATAATTGGTGATTTTCAAAGCAAACAACACAAAAAAGCTGGAAACGCCTAAACACCTGTTACAAATCTAGATGTCTTCCACAGAAAAAGGAAGCCGAAGAAAATCTTANATTGGTGATTTTCAAAGCAAACAACACAAAAAAGCTGGAAACGCCTAAACACCTGTTACAAATCTAGATGTCTTCCACAGAAAAAGGAAGCCGAAGAAAATCTTATCATCCATCACACAACTCAAAACTCAATACAACATTTTAGGTCTGTTCTCTTTTGTATACTATACTTCAAAATTGAAGTAAGTTTCTTATACTAAATGATGAGTAAGATTAGAGCGAGCAATAATAATTGCATGCTATTTAGATGCACGATATATTATACTACCATTTTATTTCCAAATGCCATGAGAATAATATAAATGTGGTAAGGATACGATTACCTTTGTTTTACAGAAAATTAATGGAAATAAACATTATTATTTTTCCTTCTCTGCGTAAATAAATTAGGTAACGTAACGAAGTACTGTCCAATGTTACCCAATTTTCGTCAGAAGGGGCATGTATGTATGATACAGGAAGGAACCAGTCAGTCGAGAATTTTATTTTGCAAACAAACAAATATAGATATTCAATCAGTAGCAGCAGCAGCAGCAGCAGGTGAACGCTACACTACTTACTACTTACTGACTGAACGTCCAGCAGCGGTGTTTATGTACACGTTCACGTTACTTACTACACTATACTCTGTTCCGTAAAACAAGTATCATCTTCTTCGTCCATCTCTACTACTCATACCATCGATGATGCACCCAAAAGCCAGCCGGTGTTGTACGTGGAAGTAAACATCAAATCAATTAAAATGCACGTTTTTTAAAGTATGTGTACGTTGTGAATTAAATTAAACTATTGTGTTTAGTATTTATAGTGATTCGGGGGATTGAGTAGAGTAGATATTTACATAAATTGAACAACAGTTGACGTGTAACAGCTGATTATGGTGCAACGTTAGACTAGACTGGAAGCATTTAAAAAGTAAAACCAATATCAAGGTGGATAAGGAAAAGAAAATCAATGATATTTACAAGGTAAAGCCTTTGCAAATTGTAAAGTTTATGATAATGTACCATGTGTTTTGAGGGTTTTTTAAAACCTTTACACGCATTTGAAATATTGACCTTGCATTTAATTTAATTTATTTGCAGAAACTATAAATTTATTTAATAAAAATGAGGATCACCAAGTTGTTACTCCTTCTGGCCACTGTTGTATTGGTGGTCAGTATCGTTGCAGTTAGATGTGAACAGGAAGAAGATGATTTTGCCGAGTTTGATGATGATTTTGAAGAAGATGAGTTGTCTAGAGCTAGGACTAGGAGAGAAAGAACACCTTCTGCTGCGAAAGGTAATTCTTCTATCTTAACTATCGTGAAGACATTCAAAAGGTTTTCCAGAATGAAATAAAGTACCTAACTGAAAAATTTACCTCTGTTATATGCACATTTCATAGTTGAACCGGAAATCAAAGACATCCCAAAAAAGAAAGCTTCAGTGGAGGATATAATAGAGGAAGACAGCAGACAAAAGGAAAGCACGTTTGATGAGGACGACGAGACGAACGTGATGAATGATGAGGATGATTTTGAGTCTATCGATGATGAAGATGAATTTGATTTTGAAAGTGATAGTAAAATCAAAAGGGAAATGCCTCCACCTAAACTCACAATCACATCAGTCCCTATGCCTATGAGAGGCTGGCAGGCTTACTGGTCCGAGCTTCTAATGTTGGTGGGAATCGCAGTGTACATGATGAACTATATACTTGGTCGATACAAAAATCAAAAAATCGCCCATTCCTTCTTTGAGATCAACTGGAACATCTTGGAAGATAATTTCATGATGCTTGGAGACAGTGCACTTCTTGAAGACGAACAAGGAACCAGAAACTACCAGAAAATGTCAGACTCAATTTATCAAATGTGGTGCTCTGGTAGAGTATGCTGTGAGGGAATGCTAGTAGAGCTTAAACTCTTGAAGGTATAATATTGAAACTTTTGTTAACAGTTTACTTTATACTTATGCTGAAAGTGTGAAATATCGGTTTACAGAGACAAGATCTGGTATCTATTTTGGCTAATATGTTTCGCCCTGCCAAAGATGTTCTTCGTGTTTCGGTTGAAATGGGACGTGAAGATATGGACAGCGTAGTATTTGCACTCGCAAATAGAAAAGCAGCAACGAAAATGTCTAAAGAATACAATGATTTGGTTAACTATTGTCCTGATAAAAAACCAGCGGACAAATTTGGATTGCCTTCTCAATTCGTTGTAATGTCTGAAGTGAGTGAAGCTAGTTCTACCATTTTGGATTCGAAAACCTGTGCTGTGATAAACAAGTTTTCTTCGTGCATTGATTCTATTCATTTTACCGACCAATTTACTGGACTGCGAAGTACTGAACCGTAAGTGATTATAACATAAGTACCCAAAATTAATTCACAATACGACGAGAAATAACAAAAATAATAACACATCACCAATACTATTCTTTGGTTTTATTTTCAGGGAGACTACTAAAGACGGAGTTATGAAGCTGCCTGAGCCAAGAAGGTTCTTGTTTTTTACCCTCAATCTTCCTACTACAACTAGTGTGAAACAATTGTGACACTGTGTTTGAAGAACTGAAACCGTTTTTCCAGTTCATTTTCTACACAATAGACAGAATGAAGCGGATTCGATTGTCAAAGGAGGTGAGATTGTAGATACAGCAGCAGCAGCAGAGTTGTCTTACATAAACTATCTCTTTATTCTTTTAGTTGTACCTTTTTTATTGCTAGTACTATTTAATGTTTATGTTTGTAAATCCATTGTTAGTCTAAAATGAAAGCTGATCGGAACCGTTCTAAAGTCGAAGAGGCATTTATGAAACAAACTCATGCTGCACGCGCAGAAGCGGCGGCTGTTAGGCGAGAAGAAAAGAGACGACAAGAAAAGGAACGAATTCTGCAGGTACGCCTTATGAAATTTTAATTTTGTGCTTTGTTTAGCTTTTGACAAGTTTTTTTCTCTCTTTTCTGCACTTGCATTATCTCATTTTATTTCAAATATATATTTTTTTTATTGAATAGGAGGATGACCCCGAGAAACAACGGCGTTGGGAAGAAAAAGAGCAAAAACGGGAGAAAAAACGAAAGCAACCAAAGATGAAGCAGCTTAAAGTCAAAGCTTTGTAAGAATAAGGCTAACTTCATAATTCAGTCATTTGCATTTGATGTTGCATAATATATACATAGATTTACATGAACTTATTTTCAAAACTTCCTTTATCAAGTTAGATAATTACGTAGTACGACAGTTCTTCGATTGACATTAATATCTCATAAGATTGATCGATTGTAAGTTACAACCTCTCGTGTACCAAATATTTGTAACTATTCAAGTTAAATACTTTTTTTAACGAACGAAATCTGTACTTCCCTTGGAAAAGACAAACATTATATACTCCATTATCTATTATAGGCTTTACCAAGTGATCTTTAGGAACAACATTACATGCACTTGAAAAGAATTTTCGTAGCAGGAAACCATGTATGTTTCCTGGAACCTGTACCGACGTTTTAATGTATGTATGTTTGAATGTAAGCAAACCTTAAATTATTCGATGTAAAAAAATGTGTACATTTGTTTTTCTCATTTTAGAATAATTATTGAGATATGTGGATTTGAATTTTTGGTTGTTCAGATCTCAAAAATCTTTTTAGAATAAACCTTTGTTGCAATACTTGTATATTTAATTTACCAACTATTTGCTTCTCTTAACTTCAATTTCTACTTAAAGCAGGACATTATACTTTTTTATGTATTTCATAATGATAATTATGCTATCCGAGTTTAAAACCAATTATACGTAAGTACATCAAGCTTGCTTATCAATCAAAAGCGCAACGAATCCAGTTATTGGGTGGACATGGACATACTTTTATTTTCAAAAAGTAATCAATAGGTTACATTCAACAATAATGTATAATATATATGTATATATATATATATATTATATTTATCACCGAAAACAATATAAAGTGTTACGTAGTAGTAAATATGTATGCATAATATAATATATTATAGCTTCCTTCTTTACATCAAGAAAATTGTACATTAAGTTGTGGCTTAGTAGAAATATCGACACTCATTAGGCAATATATACTGCAGATACGATAATAATTTTTATTATTATTATAAATTGTATATTAACTCTGTATTACATTCATCATGATTGGTTTGTACAGAATATAAATTACACAATAAATAACATGAGAATAAAGTCAACAGAAGAATGACCCTTATCAAACATTTAAAGAAAGTTCTCCCGTCAAAATAGAGTTAATAGCGTAAGTTGTAAATTGAAATCCTATTAAAATCATCTGCAAATACATATATGCTAAGGCAGACTCGATGCACTAACTACTATTCTCGATTTTATGGAATTTCCAAACACTTAATCGCTTCTCTTCCAGCTGCACGTTTTATTATCTGGACACCATGTAAGCCTTTTGGCAACGCTACATCTTGAGCTAACATTTCTGGGTTGTTCCAGCTACTTAAGAGCATGTACAAGATACCTTTTGGCTTGAGAAGTTGGCCAACATTACGCAAAAATGGAATTATGAACTCATTACCATCAGTACCACCGTCCCATGACTTGTGAAGCACTCCGGACTGCCCATCCTCATTATTTTCTCCAGCTAGTATTGGGACATAAGGAGGATTACAAAGAATCAAGTCAAATTGCGTCCTGAATGGATTTTCTTTCAAATTAGTCCCATCTAGCAAGATAGTATGTAAATAACTGTCGCAAACTTGATTAGCTGTTCCAGTCAGTTTAGTAAGAAGACACGCGTTTGAATTTATGTCTGCCGCAAACACACAGGGAATGTATCCATTCAACAGTTTTTCACTTTTTGCAACTGCGCAAGAAACTAAGCCCGATCCGCATCCAACTTCCAATGTAAATAGTACCTCGTTTGACTCACTGGGCTTGAATGATTTCGGTAAATCTTCTTCCAGGGCATCTAGTAGTAAAAATGAGTCCTCGGCAGGTTCATACACCAAATCATTAAGCCCAGAGTCACTTGGTATAATTGGAGTATCCATTTATCTTTAAAAGTGGGACTAACAAACCTGCATCAAACAAACTTACGTTCTACAACGTTGACTGACATCAAAGGAAGTGAAAATTTTGACAATGTATAAGCAATCAAACAAAAAAAGTGAAACGAAATGAAATACTTAACTATTTACATTTGGTAAATTATATATATTGACTATGCATTCATTCGTTGGACTCTGTATGATTATTATCTTGAGTATGGGGCTCCTGGTTATTGTCACCTGAACCTGATAACCCCACGTTGGCCGAAGCTGGGGACGAAACGGGAGACGGTTCTAGAAGAGGTTTTCGTCTTGCAGCTTCTTTCACAGCTTGTTCATGTACTTTATTTAAGCGTTCCTAAAATTTTCCATAAGATAAAAATCTCCATAAATAAAAACATCCCAACCAACATGAACAGACTATTCGTTATAACATCTTTTCCAACCTGTGCGGAATGTAGAACTGATGAAATAACGTTAATCTTAGCCTTTATGGTCCCTAAGCGCGTAACATATCCATCCAAATCTATTGGGCAACTTTGCTCTGCTGATATCAATTTCAACTGGTCCGTTAACAGTGCAATTTGTTCCGAGAGTTCTTCTTGGCTTCGCCTACATTTAAAACAAAATTCTCATTTATTATTCCTTCGTTCCCTTTTAGAAAATTCAATTGAGGAAATTCTTACTTGGTGGCAAGTACGCCTTCATCAAGCGTTTTCAAAGTTGGTGACAACAACGAAACAATCCCATCAGCTAAGGCGTAAAAGGAATTATTTTAATGATTATTTTAAGCGAATTAGAATATCTTGTTATCTTCAAGAAGACAACAAGACTCCAAAGCAAAATATTGAGTTGTTCAAAAGGGATTACCTAAGGCGTCTCTGGTGGGATTCGGGCCGGTCAGGTCAAGACTGTCTGGGTCGTCCACGGACACCTGGCTCACTGGAGAACCGCTTCTTCTCTGATGCCCCTGGTCTTCTTCCCCTGAAGCTGTTACTCCACTATTACTAAACGCACTCGTTGTTGTGCTTGTGGCCATGTCCTCCTAAGGACAATTTTAAATCAAACCACAACGTGTATTTTTTTGTGTCTCGTACGAGCTGACTGAAGAAACGTGTTCGAAGAGTTGATTATTAGCAAGTGGACAGTATAACTTAACATTGGAGTAAAATGTTTGAAGGCATTTTAAGTACGTTTTATATTCTACTCTATTATATATTTATTGCTTACAATTTGTCAGCCTGCTCTAAATTACCACGTATGACACTAAATATCATAACTACACAAGACTACCTTTACTATCAAAACTGAAAAATTGGGATGGGACGACATACTACACAAACATCATAATAGTTTGATATGTTGTTTAGAGTTTACAATATGAAAAATATATTATAGCAAAAACAGTTGTTGTTTTGTGGCATGAGAAAGTGTAGTATTACATGCATGTGCTGTGTGACTGTGTGACTGTGTGTATTATGTACCACCTCAGATCCAGTGCAGCGCAACTACATAATACCTATATTGACTTTGACTCATTCAACCTTTTTCAATAATACGCCACCCGTATCCACTTGCACGCCTCCAAAGCTACAAAGAGAATGGAATACCTGTGTTTTTCCAATTTGGCATCTCTCTTCGTCTCTTTGCTGGCCAATTTACTCTCTTGTCTATAGACGACCCAACTTTCCTGCTCTTTGTTGAAGATTTTAGCGTGTATCTTCTTGATTATGACATCAATACTGCCGTCAAAAACATAATTTTTTTAGCGACAATGACCTAAATTTTTGGACAATTTAGGATACGTATCCTTTCTTTGCTTTGTTTAAAACTTTAAATGAGCTGTATTAAAGAAAGAAAGATGCGATTGTGTTTAGAGGGAAACCCCGTGAATCGAAAGAATCACAAGGATTGCTTCCATTTCCATAAGTATATATATACTATCAACTATTAAGAAATCGTTTGATTATACCGATGTAAGAAATGTAGGTAAAAAATGCACCTAAGTATTAGATATACATATACAGGAAACGGGTTTTGTGCATTGCTGTTTTATAGTTTTGTATTTTGTGCAGCTATATTACACGTTTAAATAAAATTTCGACAGACTTACCAACACTGTGATTGATTCCAATACAAAGAAAACTGAAGATGAATGCTTCGTTGTCAATTGTAAAATTATTGATTGTGTAAAAATGTAAACCAAAGTAGCTAATTTATAATGTAAAAAATACTTCCTCTTTGTATTTTTTACGTGTAACTTTTATAACTCTCTTTTAAGCCAGTGGACAGTATCCGTTCGTATTATACATATACGTAATTTTGCAAAGTCGCTCACAATTAAATTTATGCACTACTAACATAAAATTCTCAGACCGTTCCCCTTTCATTCAAGTCATGGAATGAGTAATGCTCTCAGAAATTCATGCGTATTTTATTTAGCTTTCCCGTTCCTATGTCTAGCAACTACACCGGGAGGGAAACTGGAGAAGCACTATTTACCTACCTACCCTTTTTTCCTCTTTAGTGGCCCAATTATTCACATGCTCAAGAATGACCATGCATGCATGACACATTCATTTTCGTTGTGGTGGCTTTATATATTATGTTTCCCCTTTCTATCTGGACGGGAACGACATAGTATATGTATCTAGTGTAGTGCATACATGCGAAGTGCAAATTCATTTTCTTGCCAGCCACACGATTGTAGTTTCTCCTGCTTATCTGCTTGTTTACCAGAGCTGCTTGGCTGCCATGAGTTTTGCTAGATCGTGAACTCACTCAGAGAAAAGAAAAGGAACACTTGTACAATGAATAGGTACCTGGCGATGATGATGTGACGACCATACCACTAACATCATTGCCGCCTCCGTCCAACTCGGTTAGCGTTGTCCCTCATTGAATCTATCATCTAAAAAAAAGAGAGCAGCGTGTGGAGTTGCTTGGCTGCCACTGGAGAAACATGTATGGCAAAAATGACTAGGAAAAAAACATGGCTTTCCCATTCTATTTTCCAACTCAGTGTCCAGATTGTAAATGACCATCGGGGTGGCCTTTTACACCTTTCCTCCTCCTGACAATAACACCATTTTACTTTTACTGACTAGGAGGTTAATAAGGATCGTGGCAGTAAAACTGTTATACATAGGTACATATACACATTCGTGGCTTCAATTCAATTTTGTCGGTAATAGAAAATTACAAAGTATGTATCTATATGCATGTGCGTTGTGAAAGGCCATAAATAAAAGATCCAGCATTCAATTGTAATAAGTGTTGAAAGGATAAAAAGACAGCAACAGCTAAAAAAAATGTGGATATAATGGAGCCGACAGAGAGCGGAGCAACAGTCAGACAGAGAGTAGCAGGAACAACAAGTAAAAGCAACCAATAAAGTTTACGCTCAAGTTTTCACAATTTCCCTTCACCCTTTATTATAAAAAATGACATTAAGCAATCTACTTACCTAAGTATGTCACAACAACCTGCCTTTCTCCTTAGACGTAAAAAGCTACTACAATACTGGATTATCATCGGACAATAATCGTAGGCAGATGCTGATGTCAAAAATAATTTCACATGGGAATTCAAGTGTCTGTCTATCAGATTTTAGGCAAAATGAAAATGTTATTGCTACACTTGCAACAATAAAAAAAATCATAGTAAATGTATGTATACGACTCAGCTCAGACTTCAGACAGCTTGATTAATTGTTTGCTTATGAAATAAACGCCATGCAAAACAAAAAGTTTCCGAATATGTCGTGTTACATTTTTATATGTAGGTATTTGCTTACAGACTTAACAACATTTTGTATTGTCAATACCAAACATGACATAAAAATTGTTGTGTATGTACATGCGAAATATAACAAGTTTTTCAAAATAATTGGGATAATTGACAAAAAAAAAACTGAAACGCCTTCGCATTTTGAATAGGGTTAGGAGCTCAATCAAGCGTGTGTACGTCATTCACTAATAAAAATATCTCTGACTGACTATTGAGTTATTTGTATCGTCTGTCAGTCTGTCTTGAGTCTTGAGAGAGTAATATGTATAAATTCTATGTGACATAAGAGAAAGCCCCTTTCACCTTTTGTTTTAAATCCCAAACCGAACAACCTCTGAATCCTAACCTCAATCCTCATCGACCAAGAGATGAATTAAATTTCTACCTAGAATCATGACATGAATCCAAATAATACTTATACATCAAGTACTGCACAGTCAAATGGAAAGCAGACTTTGTATTCATACTCTTGAAATTCATACCACAAAATGACAGTGTGTAAACTTGTTGAATTGCGTCCTAGGAAATGCACTCAGCATGCAGGGTCGGTTTGGGCCACTTTATTATCTAACTATTGGGGGGTCAATGGAATATTGAAAATATTGTAGTATCTAGAAATCTGATTAACCTGGTGTGATATCACACCACAACCGAGGAAAGCTGTAAATCTTTAACAACCAAGTCTCATGAAAATTTATTCTGGTTCTGATGGGAATTAAGTAAGCCTGTTTGACTAGCGGAGTATTAACGAGAACTCTCGCTTTAAAATATATTTTGCATACTTGCAATTTTTTCAGATATAAATTTTAACTCCTTATAAAACCACTTGACACACAATCTAGAATATTCTATTGTTAGCTTAGATACATACCTACCTACAAAAGATTTTTCTAGAATACCGTTGTGCAAGACGAAAAACTGCGGAATTTCACACGCCTGTGTCTGTGTGTATGAACTTTAACTTTATTCTCATCTATAATGGATTCGTGGAAAAAGTAATAGGCATCCTACATATCATTAGTCCTTGATATATGAATTCCTTTATATTTAAATAACATACCTACATGCTTGTCTAAAAATCCATGTACAGGGAAAAAGAGAGAGACGAAGTTTTTTTGCTTTCACTTTCCATCCATCATACTCTTCCTTTTTATTGCTACTTTATATTTTCCATATATGAATGTAGAGAAAAGTTTGATGGAGAGGTTTTCCTTTGGATATCGTTGGAATGAAACCGGTGACCATTTGAGAATCCTGTGAGTGTTCGTCGTTCGTGCTTGGAATTTTTAGGAAGCTCTTAACTAGTTTAACATGTGCGAAACGAGCTGGACGAACATCCTTCTTATTCCTTATTTTGCTCAACAGGAGAACAAGAGAAGGAAGCTTTTCAACCTTGAGATATTACTATATTCATATGCTTCGCCGACTTCGATTAAAATAAATTTTATTACATTACACAATCCACATATTATATGTATGATTATGATTATAGTATGGTGTACATATATCTTAAAACCAGATAAATAACGATGAGCATACAATCCGTGGATGTGAGGAGAAAGAGTGAGGCTATTCCATTAAAGCTCACATTTTTACCCTAGCACTTTTTATGTAAAATTCTAGCACTATATGGTTCAAGGTTGCTTTTCATTATTACCTGTTTTGATATTTGGTATTAAAAATGGAGAAGAGAATTCCACGGATGATACTACAATGGGCTAGATCTAGTAAACAAAAGAAAATTGACCTTTCCGTTTTCATGCTTATTTTCACTTTTTCATTTTGACAGCCTATCCACATTATATATATTACTGCATTTCCGTCATACAAAAGAAATATGCAATGCATCCTGTTAGGCATCTATCGGTAATGGTAATACTAACTAACATTATTGACGAACATAGATGGCAGCAGGAAACGAATGGTTGTACGCATTTAATAAGATTTTTTTTAAAGAACTATATTGTACCTTTCCGTTACAAGAAGAATTAATGAACTAAATCGGCACCTATTTTACAAGTTTCAACGAAATTCCAATCCCGTCCACGGGTTTACGTTAAATTAATTTCAAAGATTCTGTACTGAAATACTGGAAATTATTTCTTATTTACAGATCTAATCAATAAGAATGAGATACAGATACTAGGAACTACTGCACCAACAACTTAAGTTCCAAGCAGAGACAAAATCCAAACGTCGTCTAATTAAAGATTTCAAAGCTGGCAAGTGGTTGCAGTTTCCACTATGTCAATAGCTGGCTGCCATATTTTAAATCAACGTGCCAAGACGCACAAAGGTTGAAGGTGTACTCCTGAATTGCAGTAGCGGTGTAACCATGAAAGGGTTCGGAGTTGGGACTGAACTGGGTAACAAATTGCGTAGTCAGTAGTACATGGCATGTGCATTAGAAATCCCAATTGAAACTGGTTCATTACGGTTGAAGTAAACGCGATGATGTATCACATTAAAATTCAAATATGCTATTCTAAAATAGCATACATATATACAACCGAATCGGTTGTATATATGTATGCTATCGGTTCAACCGATAGCATACATATATTGCATATAATGAAAGCATTTCGAAGTCTTTGGTAGTCACTGTCCAGTCGTAAATTTTTAAAAATCCAGTCGCCCATATAAGGGCAGGGGCTATAATTAAAAATCTTACTTTTTCGTTTAAACTTACGTGTAGAAGCTCTACATACATTTGACATTGTACAATTATTCTTGGGGCTCTTTGGATTTACCCTATTATCAGGTTTTTAAATTAAGTATACTAACGATTATATAAGGCTTTAAAGATTTTCGAATATCGCATTTGAATGTGATGCAGCCCACCACTATTATGATCTACATATTGCACCACTTGAAATTGATTTATTTAAGTCTTTATCAGTGACAAAAATAATAGCTGATTTCCAACCGTAAGACCCCACCACTGGTAAATTTCTATTAATATACCTACATGGAAAGTCGTCTTTATTCAGCGATTATAAGTGCATTGATACCATCATTTTACAGGGGCTGTGTGAGCTTGAACCGTCAATTAAAATTTGTCATTGGCAGTTTGTCAAGAATTTCCCCGAATAAATTGGGTCATCTTACACATATTTTTGAAATGCTGTTTGTTAAAACTTGTGGGCATATTGTTGCATACCCGTATACATACCCGTGCAGTTAATACTTACATGGTATGCAATAAATAATATTTAAAAAATAGATCAAATAATTAAATTTGGTATCGGTTTATTTATTTTCCAACTTACGCACGATGGGAAGATCACATAGGTAGGTTTTTAAGCACATATTAGTTAATCTGACATAGCACAAGCCAGTCTAAATGATTTTTATATACACTAAAAATATAAAGTTAAAATAGGCGTACATTTGCATTATATATTGTAACATTATCTTTTGCCTAAACGACATCCTTAATAAGGATTCCTTATTACGAATGCATAAATATCGTAAGTGTTAGTTTACAGATAAACAATAAGGTAAAAATAGTTGTACGTATACGACAGTAGAGCTGACCAAACCAATATTAGTTCAAACCGACGATAAACGACTATTATTTATTCTCGTTGTATAGAGAAATCTTTAATAATCAAATAAATTGAACTTAAAAGAAACATTTTTTTTAAATTATTGGTTAGTATATGTTCTGTAACTTTATTTTTAATATTTTACTTCAATACACAACTTTTAATTTCAATTAGTTTTATATTGAGTTTTGCGAGTTAAAGTCAGCTTTTTTCATGAAGCATAAAATTTTACAGTTTTTTCTATGCTACCCGAAGTAATAATCTAAAATGTTCTTCATAAGAAGACACCACACAACGCAGCACTCAGATCATTTCCTCTTTTTATTAAACTTATGACTTCTAAAGATCAAACATTGTTAAACTCATTTTGAACTTATTAAAACAACTATTTTCAACAAACTTGAATAAAGTTTACATATGGCATTTATTGTTGCTTAAATAATGATTGATTAGTGTATAAAACTTTAAAAAAAGGATTTAAAAAAACGGTATGCTTTTAGCAAATTTATTCTCTACGAAATAAGATTATTATGCACTAAATAAAAAGTATATTGGTTTGAAAACCAGCTAAACATGGTATGTTTTATAATATTACATAATTTACATAACTGACACAAATAAAAAAAATCCTGTCCAGCAAACATTGTAAAAGTTTTAAATTCTAAATATAGTTTTAGTTTAGACAAATTAGTAAATCTTCATGATCTGAAAGGTTGGACTGTTGTGGCCTGGAAGACATCCTGCTCTTTCCAGGCTGGGAAAAGGGAGCTTCAAGTGTGACCATATTAAAGCTATTGATGGCATCTGCGATTTCATCCACCTCATCAAAGTGAACCCATTGACCACTTCGTATATCTTCAACAGGGTTATGGTTAGTGCCATTGCTACCAGAACTGCCGCAACTTTTTGCAGAGTCTGTGCTTCCAACAATGAATCTTAAATTTTCAGATGTTCCATACTGATCCGGGTTGTCCTTTTCCAAACTGGAGTTCTGCCAGATTTCAAATGCCAAATTGAAAGACTGAGCTATTGTCAGTGTTATTTGTTGGGCCTGCAAACAAATACAACAAATATCCCAAAACAAAAATGTCATTAGTTTCTCTTTGTCGGAGAAAAAAGTTCAGCATAGTCAATGGTTATATGTAGTAAATATTTGTTGATTTTTTGACATACCATCTTCCTCTTTCGTGTAGCAAAGCAGTTAGCATTCATTCACGTCATTTTTGTTGGTTGCAATAAATGAGAAGACGTTTGGGAAACTTGAGTCAGTGGAACAGTGAGCAATACTAAAAAAATACATAATAGAAAAAATGGTATATTGGTTAATGAAATTGATTGAGGTAATGTACAACGCCTAAGAAGTCATATTCAATATTTATTGCAACTTACTCATAAATTGAAATTTCGAGTCTAGTGTCTCCGGTATTTGGCTCAAGAAGTCTGATTCCGGTGGTGCTCACTTTTAATCCTACACGATTTGTCTTCTGTCCTGCTTTCACCTAAAATGAAATCAGAATAATAATAACTGTAAGTAATGTGACAAGGTATGTAGTTCATTGCATTCCAGTTTTAGGTAAAAGTGCGTAAAACATGAGAAAAAGGGGGAAACTCTTCCCTTTTACGTCCACAAAATGAAAATAATAATTGTGAATGATATGTGTAAGTTAATTTTACCATTTGGATGACAGTTTTCGTCGCCTCTGCAGCATCGGATGCCCCAGTCTTGTCAATTAAAGTACTCCCAAGAAATTTGACACAGAACGTGACTCCATCCAAAACAGGCTCCCTCGCTTGAATCCAATTATCTTGTAGCTCTATACAGAGAGAATAGGGAAAAGTAAAATTTGAGATTAGTAAACAGTACAACTCTTGAGATCAGATAGTGGAGATAAACACTGAGGAAAAAAAGTTTTGTACATGTATATAGGAGAATGCATTTTTGAGAATTCTGCGTGTTCACTATACATATTTCATATCGTTTGTAAGCATCTTCTTATTTCCAAAAATAGTCACGTCGTTTCAACTTTGTTTAATGCAAGGATTCAGATGCAAGAAGCGACAAAGGTTATGTCCCTTTTGTACCCGGCTTTCTCTCTCATTCCCCTTGTATCAGTATTATTATGTTTATCACGATTACCATTCAAAGTATACAACATCAAGAGAACCTTATACACAATCCAAAAAAGCTAGAGTAATAATACGAGTTTCATTTAAGAGTCAGAAGGTATTTCCGATGAACTGCATTTTCTAATCCAAATCATGCGATCATGTCAGAAACAAGAATCATACTGCGTGATTCGCTCTCGTGAAAAATGTTACGCATAACATCTGCGTCTTTTCTTAAAGAACTCTTCCATGAAACGAGCTATATGGTACACAAATACAGATCCTGGAACTATAATGTAACTTTGTGAAGATACAAAGATGTTTAACAGTACTTTCCATTCACATTGCGATATCATAAACCTCATTTGATAGCTAAAGAGAAGCATAATACTACATAGTATATTAGGTATTTGTGTTATACTATGCATCATGGATTTTTATTTATTTTTCCCTTAACGTGTATACCTATGTTGTATGTATAATGAAGAGCTAACATATTTTGAACGCTAGTTTACAAATCTTTCGCCGGATCAAATAACTTTCCAAATAAAAATCCCATGAAGCAGCTACAACGAAACAGGAAAGAGGCGGTAGATAGTGTTACAAACAGCAAAGTCGATAGTTTTTTTTTAAACCCATATCATTCCCCTTTTTACCAGATTAAATGAAACTGAGCGAGAAAACAAGCTGTGTTTAAAGTATTCAAACGATAAATTTGCCCGACTACTCACTTAATCATGGATGTTGGAGAGCATTATACCACTTACATGTATAATTTTATCGAGAAAGCATCACTATCACCAACGGGGCATTCTGTTAAGCTGTTCTTGAAGTTTTGGGTTTTTCCGGAATATGATTTGTTACATTATAAAAGTATCTCACGACCCTGTTGAAAAGAAAGGTGGGGCAGTTTGAGATTTTAGAAAGTCAAATCCTAGACAATCCCTAGGATGTTTTTGTACGGATCAAGATGTGGTTTCAAGTCAGTGGTAATGCCAACCAACCCACCAAATGTGTGTATGTATGTATCTCTGCTGATTTGAT
>JAHZNC010000567.1:0-27440 GCA_027744095.1 Zhuqinia jingwanae | reverse complement strand
TGTGATTATATATTTTCTCTGCTTATTCCAGAGCAAGCTGTAAAAAAATGTACACCTAAAAACCTAATAAACTAATAATACATTAAAATGTGTATACATAAAACAAAAAAAAAATCCGCAGATGTTCATTCTATAATATATATTTTTATTTTTTGAGAAAAAGAAGAACGGAAATCTTTTTGTTTTAAGTGTTATTTAAACAGGGTTTACAATTTCCTCCCTGTACTTTTTTCTATTTTAAAACCATGATTCAAAATAATATATACAGTAAAACGATTAGTGTAGTGTTGCTGTTTGTACTGGAAACGGTAACTTACAAATAAACACTTAAATTTTTTATTTATGGACAAATATTGCCTGTTGAACTGCTCGATCGAGAAAGAAAAGAGAGAAAAAATGAATAGACTAAGAGAGCATGTGATGAAGATTGAAGTGAGAGTTGAGAACTCTGCTTGCTGCTCGCTCGCTCATTCATTTCTCTTTTCTCTCTCTCACTTAATCATGGAAACAAACAAAAGGGTGGATCCTTATTGCTTTTTGTTTCCGATTCATTTCCCCTTTCTGTCCATAAAACCCCGTCAAAAAGTTCATTTACCACCACCGTTTTTGGTGCTGCTACAAGAACATCACCCAAAAAAAATAGACGAGTGAGCAATGAACAGTAATGTGTAACGCACTCAACAAGCAACAAAGGTAATAAATGGGAGGTGTGTAAGTAAACAGTTTCATCGTTTTTTTTCTCTCTCCATTTTTGTTGTTGTTTTGAGTGGGTTCATCAGGAAAAAAAATACACTCGTACACATAATATATATTTCATATACCTACATATTTACTTTTTTTTTTATACGAACATGAAATATATTTTTATAGAAACGGACAGGGCGAAAACTTAAATTGCTAAATATTGGCCATTATTTATCATCATCACGATGACCGTGGACCAAAGGCATATCTCTCTCTCTCTTTTCAGGAACATCATCAAACAAAAAGGAAATAAAGTATTGAATAGATATTACACGAATTACATACCCATATGCGCATAGGTATATGCATACAAGCAGGAGAAAATAAGAAAAGATGGGAGAAATTTATATAAATAAAAATAATAAAACTTTGTAGTAGGTATATATGCCAATATGCCTGGCTATAAGAAGAGGAGCAGGAGGCAATTGGGATGGTGTTGATGATGATGAAGGGAACACAAAAACATTTTGACATGACATATGCGTGCTGTCCAATCTCATCCTTTAATAAACTCGAAAAAGGCCAGGGTACCGCCACGGCCATTTAACTAACTGACTACAACAACGCATACCCCAATAATCAGCTTTTTATGCTTGCATATATACATATTTATATATACTTTGTGAGAGCCTGTAAATCTTCCATGATGCTACCTTTTATTACACACACACACACACACATTCCCATATCATCATTTGTGATCATCATGATCATGATCATCTTATACTCCACACATATAACAACAGCCCTTTTTCTATGTGAGGATAATATAGACTGGGTTCTCCGTACAACACAAGATTCTCTCTCTCTCTCTCTCTCTCTCGTGAAAAACTTATATCAAAATAATGGTTCCTCCTCCTCCTCCCCTCGAGCACGAAACATGCTTCATTTCTCTAACAATACTTAACACACTACACAACTTATTTCACTTCTCTCTTCCTCTGTCTGTCTTGAAGTTTTATTTATTGGTACAAAAAAAACGACAAGATAGATACACATAATAATGCATATGCGGTAGTAGTGCATCATCTTCATGGACTATATACCTATATACCAAGTAGGTAAACGCTTTTTTATACCTTCTCCTCTCCGTGTTCCGTTTTTAATAATAAGTGTGGTTCATGATGATGATGATGATGATGATGATGACTGGGTCAGCTGTTTAAATGTGTTAAGCCCACTCGGCACCTTCAAGTGTTGGTCAGACCAGATCATCTCTAATTTTCTCTTGCTGTTATTTACTTGATCATAGTCATTTAAAACTTTTTTTTTTGGAGAAGAAGAACAAGAAGAGGAAGAAATAAAAAGGTTGTGCGTTCTGCGGTATCAAAGAGAAAATATATTATGGAACCCAGCCAAAAAAAAAACTCTAGAAAGGGTACATATGTATATAAAAACCCATTTTTCATTTCCTCCCACTTTCATGCAACCAATACAAAAAGGATACCCAATTTTTTAATGTATTTTTAAAGAAAATTGATAGGGAAATGTATAATTATTGAAAATAAATATTGACAATTGTTTTGTTGATGATGATGATGAAAAAAGGGTTAAATAAAAATTATTTGTTGGAATAAAGTGTTGATCTGAATTGCTTTTGAATTCTAAATGAAATGGTATGCATACAAAATAATTATACGTATGTTGTAATCTTTCAAAAATAAGGATGTGGGTATTAATGTGACTTGTATTCACACTAAATATATATACGTATCTGCACAATCATACATTCATATGTATATAAATAGAGCTGAAGTGGAATATAATTCTGGCATACCATTCATTAATTTTATTATGACGTATTGTTCATTTGAATTCAATATTAAACACGCGGCTATTGAGCACGGTAAACAGAGAATTTGCCTTTCCTCACATTTTATTTTTCCGTTTAGCTCCGGCACTTCTACTGCTGCTGCTCACTGTTCACCTCTTTATGATTTTTATTATGTTATGGATGCATTTTTTATTGTATATATCTTATGTACATAATAATAATATATATATATCCGTGCACAACTGCACATGTCATGCATCAGAGACACATAATGCCATGCCATCCTCAAAAGAAAAGAAGGTACTTCTCCATTTTTTCATACACAATCAGACATACTGCCTACTATGCTACTTACTTGAAGAAGTGAAAAACAAGTCTGTTATCCTTTCGCTGTGCTTTTGCTCACTTTACTTTTTTTCTGCTGTTTTTGTGTTGCTGCTGTTGCTGCTCCTGCTGCTGGAATAAGAAGAAGAGAAGAGAAAAAAAAGTATATTTTATCAGATCGGACCGCATGGGGTGATGCGCACAAATAACACAAGCCAGAACTAATATTTCATTTTGCCAGTAAAAACCTGACCAAACAATAGTAATTAACAATGGGTAGCAAATGTAAAGCATAATATTATTATTATTACCTATATCTGTAGATGAATGTATCTCTCCAAAGTCAAGCTTACTTATTATTAGAGAAGGTATAAAAACCAAATGTTTTTCACCTTTTGTCTTTTTTTCTTCTTCTTCTTTCGTTTGAGTAAACCAATAAGCAGTAATATACATGTTTGCTAAGACTAGTGAGGAGAGAAAAAGGAGGCAATTGTTAATGAAATGAGAATAAAACTATTTAAGTAACTATGCATAATGCGCATAATATATTATTATTTTAGCTCAAAGCACATCCAAAAAGTGAACATTAAAAAAAATCTACACACAAAAGCAAAGCAGCAATAAGAAAAGGAGCGCCTCTTCTGACTGACTGACTGAATGATCATCATGGCTATCATCATACCATGATGACTTTTAAGAAAACAAAATAACTGCTGCTGTTATTCAAATGGCCATTTTTATTCCTTCATTCCTGCTGTTCCACCTTTCTTTTTTCCTTCTTCTCATTTTGTGTAAAATATAATAAGTGTTTAATTGGACGGCTTCTCTTTTCTTTTGTTGTTCTTTTGTAAATTGAACAAGAAAAAAAAACTGTCTTATTTTATTATTACCATTACAATTGTAAGGTGCAAAAGAGGGAAAAAAACAGAGTAGAAGAAGAACAAGAAGAGAAGGAAAAAAAAGAAGCAGTTTTTTTTCTCTCTCGAGCTGCTGCTGTGTGTTAGCTTGTCGATCTGTGTTAACATTTACACGATGCTGATGAAAAAAAAGACAAGGCAAAAGCGATAACTAGCAAAATACTTGTCGCTTCTTCTTTTTACACGACTGCATTAATAACTTGTGCTCCCATTTAAATTCATAATATTTTTATTACTAAGATGCTTGCTCTTGTCTGCTGCTGCTCCTGCTGCTGATGATGATGATGATGAGAATCAAGTGGGCAGCTCATCATCTCACTTAACTCGACTAACTTACTTAAGGTAATACAAGTTTATATGCATTTTATTTAGGAGTCCAGCTGACATCATCCAGTCAGTCTAGATGAAAGAGAGAGAGAAATAGAGAAAGAAAAAAAATTGTTTGCCTCTTTTGTCTTTGACTTTGACCAGTATCACCGTCCATCCATCAGCCTCATCATCATGTCAAAAAGGGTTATTGGGATTTCCTGTGGAATTACGTTGAAGAATGATATGAATATGATTATTCTTGTCTGGTCTTTTGGGTGCAAAAAAATAAAAATAAATAAGCTATCTATTCCATCCCTGCTTGGCATGTGTGACGTGTGTTTTTCTAAATATATTATACTGCATCTCGTGCAATTACAAATTTTTAATGCACAAAGCGAACTAATTTTTTTTATATACAAACTTTGTATTTTTTTTACAAACTTGTTGTGTGTGTGGTAATAAGTGGTAAAAATGATGGTAATGTATATAAAAAACTAAAGTCGTACTACAAGTCATCATAAGTCAATGTAAAACTGCACTTTACGCATATTTATTTTTTTCAAGTTCACTACAATGGCAACTCATTATTCTCAAGTAGCCTATTGTGTATGTAATACCTTATGCCCATTTGATTAAGCCAAGCCATAATAATAATAATAAGCTTGTGAATAAATTGGACCTTTGCTCTCTTCTCTCTCTCTCTCTCTCGTCTTAAGAAGAAGAAGAAGAAAAAAAAATACACAAAGTAGTGTGGTTAAGTGATGTGAACGATAAATTAGATTTGTAAAATGATTCAGAAAGGCAAATATTTACTCATGCTGTGCAGGAAATTGGCTTATCTGGATTAATTATGGGTTGCCAAAACATAGAGCGCGCATAGAGTTGCTTGCGAGCTTGCTGGACTACAATATATACCTACATAACAACAACAACAACAACATAACATTATATGCACCTATCTTATAACTCGCTATATACACTCTTGTAAAATACCTCAACACAAAAACAATGTATTATACTTTTTTTAGAGCACCAGTGCAATGCTATACGATATATTATTATTATTATTTAAAAAGTGAATAAAGTGATGGTTTATTATAATTGCTGTTTTGTTGCGGTATGATCCTCATCTTTTTGATTTATGAGAACAGAGTGCACACACACACACAAGCAACAACGCTCACACTAACTTCTTGTTCTTATTCTTCACTGTACTACTCTCATCATGATCATCATGCTACTAGGTAAACTCATGTCAAGTCAAGCCATTTGAAGAATAATAATAAGAAGCCAAACTTAAAACTGCTCTTGATTTTTTTTTTCACTTTTTTTCTCTTCGTATCCGTGTTTAAACAATGCAAGTCCTGGTATAAATGCGCGTTTTAAAACCATCTTTTTTTTATTGTGCATCCTCATCAGTATTACACATTGTTGCTTTTACGTGAGTGTTTGCATGCTATGCCTTTGGGCTTTTTCGATTTTAGTTTTTTTTTTCAGGGACTTTTTGGCTGGTTATTAGCCGTTCGACATCACAAATCAAGAAAAAAAAAGTTCATCATCATATTATCATCATATCATGATCATCTTTTTTATCACAGGTTTCAGCGTGATTTTGAAAATTGGTTTTGTGTACCAGGCCAGGCCAGACACCTCTTTAAAAAACCCATGAAAAAAACACCATTAAATCAAACAAACTGATATTTACGCATTTCATAGCCAATAACAGAGATTTTATAGGAAACAAACAAATGGATTCGGTCATGGGCACACGGTGGTGCACACACGCAGTATTTTTTTGAATATTGAATTCAATAATAAATGAAAAGTAACATACATAAATTGTCGTGTTGTATAAAAAACATTCGTAATGAACAGCCCCTACACAGGTTATCATCAATTCAGTTGAACTATGTAGCTTATCTATTTGGTCATACCTTGTTGCGTGGCATATGTGGTTTGCAAGTTAGAAGCAAAACTGTGAAATTCATTTTTTTTAAGCATTACACCTATTATTGTTATCACTGAGGATTATTTATTTTCATCACTTGGATTATGTATCATTTCATTTTTGCTGAGATTTGGTCTTAAAATTTCATTTCATATGCACACACACAAACACGCTCAAAAAACCAGTACAAATTTTTACAATGAGGAAGGTGGTATTAGGTACTTTATGAAATTGAAATTGGATAACAGCTATCGTGTTATGACGGGTGATGGGTGGCAGTAAGCAAAATGAAAAGGTGGCAAATCTATCATCTCCTAAAAAATAGAAAAAAATCTTAAGGCGCAGCAGCACCAGTGCACATATGTACATGTTACTCTTTTTATTTTCTACTACTCCCTCTTATTTTGCTACTCCTTCTCTTTTAAAAAGTAAATACGGGAAATAAAATACAATTTTTTTAAAAATAATAATTATTGTAACTATCTATTATACAAATAAAATACAACCAAGGCATTGCTACTACTACTCTGCTTGATGCTACCACTAAAAAAAATCCCGAGAGACCACCGACTACTAGCACTCAACTTGATACCAGCTTTTTTTCTTCTTCTTCTGCCATGCCACCATCAACCTCCAACCGTTCATTATATATATTTTTTATAATATATTTTATTCTAAACTGACTTCTTTCTTATCAGCACGACTAATCAGCTCAGTTGATCACTTTTCATGCAAAAAAAAGTTAAATGCACACACACACACATATTTTATTTGTATTTTTTATTGGTTTGCATTACTATTATTATTTTCTGCTAAGGTAAACAACAAAAAAACAAAACAAAAAACAATGTAAAAAAATGTGTACCTAGTTATGATGATGATGGCACATCTAAACGATATAAGAAGACACACACACTGGGTAGCAAGAGCATTTAATGTTTTTTAGTGTGGCTTGGGTGGTAGGCAATGAATGACAGTGATATGCAAGCATATATATGTATGTTGTGTGTGTTTTTTAACTGGAAAACTAGTAGGTAGAGAGAAAAAACAGATACTTATTTGTTATTACATCAGAAAAAATTAAAATAAATAAATATAAATGGCTAGAATTAGTATAATTATTAAGAAGACTATTTTTCCACACCTTTTTCATGCGTTCATAATTAAACACATATGATATACCTAAGTCTCCTGTTCTTTATTCTCCTTCGCTCCTTCTTTGTGCATTCTTTATAATTGGTAGTTTAAGTAAATAAATATCATATTCAATCCTATATTTAAACCGTGAAAAAAATATGCAAATAAGCATTGTTTTCCCTTGTACTACCTTTGTTTATTTTTCCTTTTCTTTACAAAACAAAATATTATGTACTTTGTTTAAAGAGCAAAAAATATATAGTTATACAATAATGGTTAACAATGCATGGAATAAAAGGAAATGTAGATTTTTTTACAAGAGAAAAAAAAACGATGCAAGAATTTTCATTAAAAAGAAGAAGAAGAAGAAACGGAAGAAAGAAGGTGGGCGATAGATTCAGGGATTTTTATTTTATACAGAAGACAGGATATTACTTGCGTGTTAGTGACCATCAGTCCATTCACGGTGTACAAAATAGGTACTTATTATACAAGTGATTGTATGTACAAATGAATAAATCGGATGATGATATGGTTTGCGTCCTCTTTCTGTCTGTTGTGGTGGTTCGTAGCGCAGAAAATATGGCATGTCGTTTTTATGGATTTTTCAGAAAACCCACACACATTCATTTAAAGTAGCTCCTGTGCTGCTGCTGCTGCTGTTGATGATTTTTAAAAAACGCAAAAAAAGATGATGATTTTGTTTTTCTCTGCTCTTGTTATACAATTATCATTAGGTGGTTTGTGCATTGCGCACACTATTAATTAACTCACCTGTAAAAAGAAATTATTATCCTAAATGAGTAGTTACTACACCTGGGTGGCATTATATCTTATATTCCTTTTCCGTGTCCAAAGGTGTCTTCACAAGAAAAGGCAACACAAGAAGATGATGCACTTAGCAAACAAACCCGAATAGGTACATAAGTACATTATGTACCTACCTAAGAAGAAGAAGAGCGCACCAGCTTTTTTCCATGTTACGTATGTCTGCAATCTCCATTTCCCTGTCTCATTATTATTCATCATTATTATTATTATTACATAAAAACCCAGGTAGTATAATATTTTTCATGTTCATATATATTCTCATGTTTATCGTCATCATTTTTTTTATCACTTAGCTCTAGTATTTTAAGATGACGAGCAATTAAAATCTGTACTCACAAACTCACAAGGGATTTTTTTTTATTGTAATAACACTAAAAAATTTTTAATGAAATAATTATCATGCTACTTTACTGCCTACTACCCAAAGCCAAAATTTATATATTTTTTTTAAATCCAGCTTACAAAACATATATAGAAGTTTGATCTGCTCACGTAATATTATTATTTTATGGTTTTTTATTTTATTTATGTTCACAAAACCTATTTTTGTAGTTTTGTATGTTTATCTTCCTTGCTTACCTATATACGTATGTATACATGTATTAATATGCTGTGCCAATTAATTAATGAGGATGATAAGTACAACGTTTTGTTTTACAACACAAAAGGTGGAAACATAGGTATCAAATTTACGCGAATGAATGAATTTTTATGTTGGGAAAAATCTACAAAAAAGTATAAAATAATAATTTATGTATCCTTATGCCTCTCAAAAAAATGATGTATGTATCACATTTGTTGATCTATAATAACCTTGAAAATAATCTCACTTTTGTGGAAAACCACCTTGCCATGTGTATAGCTACCTACATTATATGTATACGTGCTCTTTTAGCTCTGCCCATTCAAATGTGCACACATATTACATAAATAAAAAAAATAAAGCATTTTAATAATAATTTGCTCGCTTATTGCTTATATTTTTAAAGTTTCATTTATATTTTAGAACGGCCAAAGTATTATGATAGTAAGAGTAGTAGCAGTTGTAGTAGTGGAGCCGCTGTATATGATAACCCCATATATATTTTTTTTCTTCATTATCAAATAATTAATAATAATGAATTCGCATGAGCCAAGCAAACAACAAGTAAAGCGAGAAGGCAATTTGCTTTTGATTCCAATCATCGGAAGAAATCACTTTTCATTCACCAGAAAAATATCAGAGAGACGCTCGCAGACGAATAGCCAGTTTTTTTTGGACCTTCTTCTTCTCCTGGTCTGGTACCTCATGCTACACTCTACCTACACTTGTGTGCTGTATTGCATACTGCATGCTTATAGGTAGCTACATATATCCTCGTCTTGAGTCTTTGATCCTCGTCATCATCATCATCATCATCATCATCATCATAATCATCATCATGAAAAAATCACGATAAAGCATTTTGTTGTAATAAATCCTAGTCAAACAGAAGCATCAAAAACATGAATGCGCCATATCATCATCATTATTATCATCATTTTCTCCTTCTTGTACGCAAGTTCTCCTATAACCATTTTTTCCTCTCTACCTACAACCATGATAACCAAATATTAAAAAGAAATACAACAACATATTATGCGTCGTAACGTAATACACAGTACACACACACTAGAGCTCTGCCTCTTTGGTGCTCATTGCGCTCTCCTTTTGTTATCCTACTTGTAATCTTCATGTAAACTTCAAACAATTAAGCAAATAATATTTTTGCGCTTCTTTTTTTAGTATGTATTTTTTATTTTGCCCATAAGCCATAATAAGAGTCATATGAGCAGCCAAAAAAAAACCAACACTACCACACTTTATAAGAAAAAAAAAACACAAGTAGTGGGACGGAATGGGCATCATCATATCTTATTCACGTAACCTTTCAGTCCATCTACCTATCTATTATCATCCTCCACTTGAACTTTAGTATTATGTGTTAAGAAAAAAAAAATACAAGTAGTGGGACGGAATGGGCATCATCATATCTTATTCACGTAACCTTTCAGTCCATCTACCTATCTATTATCATCCTCCACTTGAACTTTATTATTATGTGTTTCAAGGTGAACGGAAATGATTGCTTGCTTTTTGTATGCTTTCTTTTTTCATTTTTTTTCCATCATCAATGTTTCATTTCATTATATAATTTTTTTTACAAACAACAGAACAGCACAACTTTGATAAAAAAAATCCTTAGGTATTTAAATGCACAAAAACTGACAGGAAGAAAAGAGGGGAAAATTAGACAAGGCTTAATTGTTATATCATACGTTTGATTTGAACTTGAAAGTAAAAATGCATACAATGTATTTTATTCTTCTCCACTCTCGCCACAAAAAATAAAGTCAAGACAAGGCACGTCGTAGCAGGTACGCTCATATTTTGAATCAGCGAAACAGAAAATGAGTGGCATGAAAATAACAATGTGTTGTATAAAAATAAAAATATATTACTGCCACTGCTGCTGCTACTAATATACCATCCACCATCACATCATAATCATCATCATCATCAGCAACATGCCCATCACCGTTTACAATTAATATCTTCCACCCCCACACACACACACATACATGTCGGAAATTTATAACAAAAGCTCATTTTTACTATTTGTTCTTTGCGTCCATAACACATAATATGTAATAGCACATCTTGTTTTTAAAAATAAACCATGTTTACCAGACGTCTGCGGAAACGTGTGTATAAATATCTGTCTATCTTATTTATCATCAAAAAATAATAACATTCTTCTGCCCTTTTTCAATGCTACTTGCTGTAAGGTACATTATTATATTTTTACCTACATCACAATGCAAACGTGTGCCAAAAAAATCATTTTTCTTGTGCGCGCTTTATAATGTCTGATTTTTTTCCATACTGAGCAATCGTAAATTTATTGTAATAAAATAATTTGTAGCACAAATAGTCCTGCGTACATGCAAACAAAAAAACCAAATTACTTGTTTTTATTGGTTGCACGCTGTCTGCACTGTGTCTACACTATGCACTAACAGCAATATAATTGTTTGATTTTTATTTTGTTTTACTTTTTGCAGTTTTAAAAAATGCTTCGGTTACACAATAATTACAAATTGAGTGAAAAACAGGAATACTCCCTAAAAAAGTAAATATTATACAAGTGCTTATTTTTTTTATTTTTAAAATGTTCACCATAATTACCTGAAAAATACGTCCAATTAAATATATCAATGCAATAATATACACACCACAACATGTCAACATCATAAATATAAAAAATAAGTGAATGATACATAAAAAAATACATGTAATTTTTCATTTTGTTTTTTTGTCTCGTGCAAGTAGCCACTATACCACGAGCAAACAATAAACTACTTGAAAATCTTGTAAAGTTTACTTTGTGTAATTTGATATGAATATAATATCTATGATTTGCTATAAAATCACAAAACGACACAAACAACAAGCGACAAGAGCAAATCAAAAAAAATAATAGCATATTAAAATATATATCGAAATATTATACAATATATACAATAATATATAATTTTTTTTCAATGTGAGGACCCAAAAATCTTGTTTTGTGTATTAAATTTTCCACTTATTATTACTACCATCACATCGCCCCATCATCAATAAAATGTTACACCTTGTTTTTGTATTTATTGTGTCATGTTGTTTGTTATTGCTGCCCTTCACTTATGATGATAACTTTTAGGTAGGTAGGTTTTTATCGATATCGATTCTGTCGTATGTTGTTATATGACCAATATTTTTTTGTCTCACAGTCAACCGAGCAGCAGTAGATATCAAGAGTTTGCTATGGTTTGGTTTTTTTTCAACAACGAAAAAATTGTAACCCCTTTAAACTCACAAACACAAACTTGAAGTTATTGTGTACACTTTATGTTATTATTACACCTCTCTTGCTAATTTACTATACACATGAGAATAGGTATACATAGGTACATGGGTGCTGTTATTATCATTGATTATGATGAGATGCGTGTGTTATGATGATGTTGAGTATGTTTGTCTGTGGTTTGTTGTAAGATATTATGTTGCCAAGTTGAGGAGAGGAGCATTTAACAAGCCATAAATAAGCGTAAAGTTGTCAGAATCAGTGGCTTTTGTTGGCAGGCCAGGGTGTTGGAATTGATTAATGTGATTTGACCTGAGTAACTACAAAGTTGTCGTGTATAGTAAAACTAGTATGCTATCATAATATGTTATTGTGTATAGGTTTATATAAACAAACGCGCAAGAGCAGACGATGATGAAGAAAAAAATAACACCAAACCAAATAAAATGGGGCGATGGCGATAAACATTAATATTTTCGTACATAATGCGCCATACTACACAACAGCAATAATTTACATATCATATCTGCCAAATAGGTTTATACAGATAGTATCATAGCAGAAGAAGAGAGTTGATGGCCATTTTAAGCATATTTTGTGCTTTTGTGTAAATGATGATGATGATGATGACGGTCAACAAAGTTAATTCATTGCCAGTGTCGCGTTCAGTTTAGTTTCATCCGCTCATTTTTTCTGTAAGAAAATGATTTGTTGCATTTTTTTTAAATTTTTTTTTTCTGTGCGGTTAATTCTATTTTCCGTGGTCTTTTTTTATATATTATTCCGGGATTTATTAATCTGATGCGTGTGTGTATGTGTGTACGATGTGTACACAGCAGAAAAAAAACAAGTCATAAGTATATACAAGAAACACACATCATTATCGCCATTTTTAAAATTACGATGATGGCAATGATCAACCAGGCTACGTAAAGAGAGAGGGACTACACACCTTGCTCTCTTGTGTTGTTGGTTAATGCACTAATGACCATTATCCCTCCACCAACTGCCAGTCCCAATTTATATTCCCCACTTTTTTTGTTTATTTTTATGCGAATCATGAGTGATTTATAGAGAAAGCGCAGCCGTTTATCTTATTCTTGATGCGATGCATTTTGAGTAAAAGCAAAGGAGATAGTTGGTTGGTTGAGTCAAGTGTAAAAATCGTAATTATTATTTCTGTCTGTATATTTGAAAAAGATGCACAAAATGATAATGTTCTATTCATATGCATATTATATATAGAGAGAGACGATCATCATAAAAATACATTGTTATTATATACCTACGTACGTGTGTGTGCATATGTACTTATGTACCTTGGATAAGTTTCCTGTGTACGGTCATGTCTAAAAATGGTTAATGATGCTGATAAGTACGCACAAAAATACATACAAAAACGCTGCTGCATTATTAGCCCAAACCTTAAACATAATAAATGTGGAATGATGAACGAACTGATTTTGTGGTGATAATAATAATGCGCAAGCACACAAAAAAAGCATTAAAAACTTATTCTTACCACCTTACGCAATCATCTTTTTCTGCTGCTGTTGTAAGTATTCTGGTATAAAGGCAGAAAAAAAACTGATAAGGAGATATGATAACAACAGAGTCAGCAGCAGCAGTATTTGAATTTAAATACCTGGACCACATTCATATTCACATTCATATTATAACCATATACTTACACTACCGTCAAACCGTAAAAAATACGAGCATCTAATTTACTTGAATCATTACATTTGAAAAAAAAAACAATATTTTAGGTAGAAGATGTATGATGATGGATGATACACTGATATATTATGTACCTATGTCGGACTAAATTCAGACTTCCTTGTATCCAATTTTGCTAAAGTTTATGATTATGTTATAATCAACTAGTCAACGCCATATTGAACGTTGGTGGTCCACACGTGGAGAAATAAAGTTAAAAATGGCAGCGTGTAGCAGTGTACTCCACAAGAAGTGGTTTCTTGTTCGCACACACACACGGGGCAATTAATAATGATAATTATTATAACCCGGCAATTCCAATAATGTTACAAGTGCAATCAAAAAAACCATATTGTTCACGCGTGTGTTTTACATGTTTTTGTATAATGTAAATTTGATACAATGTTCAAAATAACACATAAAAAGTACATGCAGTAAAGTAATATGTTTGGAGAACCAATATCACAGACTATTTGTTTGAATGTCAAGTGGTTTTGTTGAGCAAATGTCCAGTGAACTTTCATTTTTTTTACTCAATAGTTGTAATGATGACTTCATTGAATGACGACTTGATTTGAATCAGTTTTGACGTTTGAACAAAAGCAGAGAATGGGTAAACCAGGAACAAAGTATCTTGAAACATGGGTAAATGAAAATAAAATGTATGGAAGAGATAGGTGGTATGATATGGATATAAATTATTTATATAAAATGTATTTTTTTTAAACTCAAGTGTTTTGCTGGTGAAATTGTGTGTATTTAATAAGTGCATGTACCCAGATCACAAAGTCCTTGTTCACCAACCTTTAGGACAAAGATATGCGNGTGAAATTGTGTGTATTTAATAAGTGCATGTACCCAGATCACAAAGTCCTTGTTCACCAACCTTTAGGACAAAGATATGCGACTATTGGCTATGCGCGAGCTTAAAATGAACAGTAAAAAATAGTTATGCAAACATTGCTTTTTTAAATACATTTTCCACATTCATTTGTAATACAATAAAATCCTTTTTTTCGCTCTTTGATCAGTAAGCAAATGCGGAATAATCCCACCCGAACAAGTATAAATATTGATGATAAAAAGCTTATTTTTCCACCTTTTTTTCTAAAGAGCGAAAGACAGCTCATGTGCATATATCCCATTGAATAAGTTATGGAAAATGGATGTTTGTTGAACTGAGCATTTTTTTTAGGAAAATTCTTAAAATGAACAGTAAAAAATAGTTATGCAAACATTGCTTTTTTAAATACATTTTCCACATTCATTTGTAATACAATAAAATCCTTTTTTTCGCTCTTTGATGAATAAAAGCAAATGCGGAATAATCCCACCCGAACAATTATAAATATTGATGATAAAAAGCTTATTTTTCCACCTTTTTTCTAAAGAGCGAAAGACAGCTCATGTGCATATATCCCATTGAATAAGTTATGGAAAATGGATGTTTGTTGAACTGAGCATTTTTTTTTTAGGAAAATGACCAATATTTGGTGTTGTATGAATCAAATGATATTTTGTGTGTGACTATGTAAGTATATAATATGTACCACACTGATTTTCCTGCGTTTCAAGCTTCCATGTTTGCATTATACATTGTACGGTATAAAAAGAGTGCACTTGTGTGTGAGCTCATCATGTACGTTGACAACGCTGAAGTGCAAACACTAAAACAAAGAAGAGACCTGTAGCTGAGGTCTTAATTTAACTGTTTTATATCAATTTGGGTAGATTTTCTAGAATCGTTTCTTTTTCTTCATAAAAAATGTCGCTAGCCGGAAGTCCCTCTTACTTCCTTATTCTGCTGCTAGTTGGCTTTTTCGGCTATGCAAATGCCCAAGCCAAATTTAATACCCCGGCAGACTATCATGCTGAACGGTACGCTGCAGAAAACTCCATCATGAAGCCAAGATCCCTCATTCGGGATGACGCAGGAGACATTCTCGTTGTATCTCAAGGAACTGGTCAGATTCAAGCCATTTACGAAGATGGTCACACTGTGAAGACAGTTCCCATTATTAGCAACATTACGTTGGGCTTGAATCATGGTTTGACCCAAAGTAATGGCTATTTGTATGCCAGTTCAGACAACGCAGTATTCCGTTGGGGATACCAGGGAGCACAAAGGACAAAGGTCACAGTACAACCGGAAGTTGTTGTAAAGAACATTCCTCTTAACGGACTATACCAAACAAGAAGTCTAATCATTGACAGGTATAACAACTTGTACGTCAGCGTGGGCTCTGTAGCAAATGTGGTGGAGTCGGAAATCAGGGCCCAAATTAGAAGATTTAATTTGGCTGAAGGGTTCCCAGCGGACGGATATGACTATGAACATGGAGAGGTAACAACAAATTTCCCCCGGGAATATTACGTTTTTTATCACAAAAATCCTCGTTTGTCTATTTAGCGCTAATAATGAAGATAATATTTCATGTGATTAGGTGTTTGCCAAAGGAGTGAGAAATGCTGTTGGCTTTGCCCTTGATGACAAGAATACTTTGTGGGGTGCCGACTGCGGGGCGGATGACCTTTATCGTGAAGATCTCGGCGGGGACATTCACAACACAAATCCAGCTGATGAGCTGATTAGATTTGACACTTCAGGGGCCTCATATGGTTACCCATACTGTTGGACTGTGTATGACTTGCCTAATTACGAATTTGGAACACAATTTGCCTGGCCCACTTTTATGAATGATAGTGTTCACACTGATGCCTGGTGCCAGAACAAGAAGGACGTGAGTGATTATAACTTTCAAATTAAATTTTTTTGGGGGAAGTTTAAACATTTTTGTGTCAAGAATTGTATGTCCGTTTAGCAAATTCCTTTCTTTCTATATAAAACAGAACATCCCACCAGTTATACCTCTTCCGGCTCACAATGCCCCACTCGGCCTCACATTCTACGACGGGATTGGTTGTGATTCCCAAAAGGGCTCATTTCCCTGTTCTATGAAAGGCAGTCTGTTTGTCGCATTTCACGGTTCCGTTGATAAAGTGAATCCTTCAGGTTACAAAGTAGTCCGCTTTCCTTTTTTCCGCGAATATCCCGATGTCCCTAATTATCCCACGGGGGAAATGGAAGACGTCATCTCTGCACCTGACCCAAGAACCTGTCTCAGCGATCCAAAAACATGCTTTCGTCCCGTGGATCTAGTGTTTAATCAGCATGGTCATCTCATCTTGTCATCAGACTCCTCTAACGAAATCATTCGCGTTTCCTATAACAAAGGATCCTCTGGATTTATCGTTATTATCAAGAAGTCTCTGCATGTACCAGGCGTAGTCGCCATTGTAATCATTGCTTTAAGCACTTTGGTTTTGGTGGGTTTGACTGTCAAACTATATGGCTGCCCATATTGCCAAAGAACCGGGGAGGTTCCGTACAGGCAGGAGAGAATATGAATATTGTTTTAAGCGAGTTATCCGTCAAGCTTATTTAAACTAATCCCAACATTATCGATTTTGCTTTGCAAATACTCATGTTTTTTTTAATGCCCGGTCAATTACATTTTACTCTTGTTAGTTCTTTACACTTCTCGAACAAATTATACTTCTCTTTTTTTGTATGCATTTGTACTATTAACTATCATTACACGTTATTGTACTCACCATTATTTTGAAGTGCAATGAAACATAAATTATGCATGTGATGTTAGCTATACTATTTGTATTATGTATATAAAAATACACAATGAATTTAAAAAAAACAAAAAAAAAACAGATTCTACACACATATTTCTTTTGTTACGAAAACATTCACAATCATTTATCACTTTATCAGTCATACAAATCCTGTCAAATTTAATTCAAACATGTCAGATAACATATAAATTGACGTCTCTGTGTGGAAATGGATAAAGAACAATGAGCATGAGTAGGCGTAATTTATTGCGAACACATTAACGTGGATTGATTTGATATCATGAGAAATAACTCAAAATGATATCAATGTAATGACAAACATGAGACTTTTTTCAGTATAAAACGAGATCGAGAAGGGAAACTTATTATCAGTCTCCATCAATCAATCCAGGAGCTTACAACTTGGAAAGAATAAAACACGCAAAATGGCTTCAGCTAAATTGGTACTTGGGCTAATTGTAGCCTTCTCCACCGAGAATTTTGTGCTTGGTCAAGCAAATTTCAACACAACAGCTAATTACAAGGGGGAATCTTATACCACTATCAGCGGCCCCCGTGGTCTCCTTTTGGATGAAGCCGGTGATCTTTTGGTGGTCTCTACAGGACTTTCCAGAATCACAGCCGTTTACAAACAGGGTAACACTGTCAATCAGGCAGTTATTGTGAACAATGCTGCACTACGTTTGAACCACGGAATTGCGTACAAAGATGGTTATTTGTATGCTAGCAGCACAACTACAGCTTACAGATGGCGTTACACTCCTGGACAACGAGAAGCCGTCACAACGGCTGAAGAGGTGGTTATCAAAAGTATGCCGACAGGTGGTCACGCTACAAGGACCTTGACTTTTGACAAAAATGATCTACTCTACGTGAGCGTTGGATCTAACGCAAATGTCGACCAGAATTCCGATCGAGCCCGAATCAGGAGGTTCAACATTAGTAGCATTCCATCTGGAGGAATCGAGTTCAACACCGGAGAAGTGTTTGCTGACGGGTTAAGAAATGAAGTGGGATTGGGGTGGGATCTGGATGGTGTTCTTTGGGGTGTTCAGAACGGAGCTGATAACTTGAACCGGGCTGATTTGGGGGGAGATATTCACAATACAAATCCTGCTGATGAAATGACCAAATATGACCAGGCTATTGGCACCCATTATGGTTATCCTTATTGCTGGACTGTGGATCAGTTGCGGGGATACAACACTGGAGATCAGTTTGCTTGGCCAAGCTTTATGAATGACGGTGTTCACACGGATGCTTGGTGCAGAAATGTCTCGAATGTAAGTATTTTATTTAACCTCTCATAAAGGGTATATGGTGAACTTTCTTTTATGGGTTAAAAACCATTTTCATATTTTCCTACAGAATCGTCCACCCACACTTCCTTTACCTGCTCACTATGCCGCCCTGGGAATCACATTTTATGATGCCAGCGTGTGTAACAGCAGTGCTGGGGCTTTACCCTGCTCAATGAAGGGAGATGCTTTTGTTGCCTTCCATGGATCATGGAACCGGGAACCTGCTGAAGGATACAGGGTGGTGCGAATCCCCATTGATCCCCAGACGAAACTTCCAACTGGAGAAATTCTTAATGTCATCTATGAGCCAAGTCCTGCCAGTTGTGGAAGATGCTTCCGACCAGTTAACCTCGTTTTTGACCGTAGCGGTCACTTGCTCATTTCTGCAGATGGTTCCAACGAGATCATTCGTGTGACCTACGACGAAAATTCAATGGGATCCAAGTAAATCAGTATTCATTACACTAAATACATATTATTTATTTTCCAAATTGTCTATATTTTTTCTGTAAAAGATTTATTTTTATGATTCCGACATTTAAAAATTTTATTTTTATGATTCCGATATTTAATAGTCAATATAAATAGAGTCAAGTAATCAGAACACTAATATGATATTATCGCGTTTGTCTTTATTTCTTAGAGCGAACGCACTCCACGCCTCCAGCTTTTTCATGATTGTGTTTGGTCTTCTCCTTGCCTTAATTTCCAAAAACCAAAAATGATGACAAACTTTCGATTTTAGAAAATAAGTTCTTGATCAGATTTTTTTAGTACTTTAACGTAATTTGTTTATTCCAATTTTATCACTTATCACATATTTGCGTTTTTCTACTTTTTTAACTCTTTTTACAATACATTATGTACAAAAACACTTTCTTTATTTCTTAAATTTTTATACATCATATCATTAAGATATTTTTACCATTTGCATATTGATGCAATTTACTTGTAAATAGCATTCAAGTGCTCATTTCTTTTTGTCAAGCATATGAGATCACCTTTATATTGAAATCTAAATCATTCACAAGTGAAAAGTGATTTTAATCCCTTTACATTTCTTTATCAACACTAATCACAAATCCCTCTAATTCCTAAATTTATATTTACCACCTCTGCATTCTTTGAACATTTCATTAATCTTTGTAGATAGCGAGTATAGATAGCCTAGCATGATCTTGTCAAACGAAATAGCATCATTTAAGTGGGAAGCATAATGTAGATACGACATATAGGAGTTGGGTGCGTGTCATTTGTCATTATCATTTTACATGCCTATTTCGTAATTCTCTTCTCATTACGCATGAAAGATTAAGCCAAGGGATATTTACATGGCGAATGAAAATTACTAACTCATTACTAATAAAACAACGAAAAGGGATTTACTTATGTCGTAGATAAAGTTTTTCAGTTATATACACATAGTCATCATCAGGAATCGGAACTGGGAACATATACAAAAATGCCAAATTACAAGAATCTGAAGTAAATGGAATATATGTGTAATACATTAATAAAATACACAATGAATAAAAATGGACTTTAGCGCATGTCTTCTTGTTCCGAAACCACTGAAGATCGTTTTATGACGTTATCAGTTGCACAAAAATCATGTCAAATTCAATTCAAATGTTCCAGATAACTTAATAAAATTGACATCTTTGTCTGAAAATCGATAAAGCTATGCAATGATGAACATGAGTAGGCAATATTTACAGGGCTGGGTATAATCCCGGATTACATTAATCCGTAATTTCACCAATAAATATATTCACTGTAATCTGCAATCCCATCGGTAAAATTTGAGCGATGTAATAATCCGTAATTCTCTTGGGTAAAATTCGTACGGTGTAACTCGTCATCCCGTTCTTGGGATTTTGAAGTTTAAATATGGTGGCAGTATTTACTATATATTAGATTTTTATATTTGTGAAATTGTAATACAAATAAATGAGTCCTTAATGGTTTTTATAACGTTTTTTTAAGCAAAACCAAAAATTGTAATACCAATTTGTAATCCGTGATACCATTATAGGATGCAATCCGTAATCCCTTGGTTAAAAATCAAGCAGTGTAATCCAATATCCCAGTCTCAAAATCCCGATATTACCCAGCACTGCATACACCAAGCAATAAATCATTTGCGAAACACATTAACGTGAATTGATTTGATCTTCGGCAGAACTAACACAATGATACCGATAATGACATACATGAGAATTTTTTCAGTATAAAACGAGATCGAGAAGAGACACTTGTTATCAGTCTCTATCAATCAATCCAGGAGCTTACAACTTGGAAAGAATAAAACACGCAAAATGGCTTCAGCTAAATTGGTACTTGGGCTAATTGCAGCCTTCTCTACCTGGAATTTTGTGCTTGGTCAGTCGAATTTCAACACAACGGGAAATTATAAGGGGGAAAGCTTTGCAACTATCACCGGCCCACGTGGTCTCCTTCTGGATGAAGCCGGTGATCTTTTGGTGGTCTCTACAGGACTTTCCAGAATCACAGCCGTTTACAAACAGGGTAACACTGTCGATCAGGCAGTTATTGTGAATAATCTATTACTGCGTCTGAACCACGGAATTGCGTACAGCAATGGTTATTTGTATGCAAGCAGCACAACTGCAGCTTACAGATGGCCTTACACTCCTGGACAACGAGAAGCTGTTACAACAGCAGCAGAAGTGGTTATCAAAAGTATGCCACCAGGTGGTCACGCTACAAGGACCCTGATTTTTGACGGCAATGGTGTTCTCTACGTGAGCGTTGGATCTGGCGCAAACGTCGACCAGAATTCCGAACGAGCCCGAATCAGGAGGTTCAACATTAGTAGCATTCCATCCGGAGGAATCGAGTTTAACACAGGAGAAGTGTTTGCTGACGGATTAAGAAATGAAGTAGGTTTGGGTTGGGATCTGGATGGTGTTCTTTGGGGTGTTCAGAACGGTGCTGATAACTTGAACCGAGCTGATTTGGGGGGAGATATCCACAACACAAATCCTGCTGATGAAATGACCAAATTTGACCAGTCTATTGGCACACATTATGGTTATCCTTATTGCTGGACTGTGGACCAGTTGCAGGGATACAACACTGGAGATCAGTTTGCTTGGCCAAGCTTTATGGATGACGGTGTTCACACGGATGCTTGGTGTAGAAACGTCTCAAATGTAAGTGTTTTATTTAACCTCTCATAAAGGGTATGTGGTGAACTTTCTTTGCTTTAAATGTGTGTTAAAGTAAATGTGTTTACAACCTTTAATTCTTCGCAGAATCGTCCACCCACACTACCTTTACCTGCTCATTACGCCGCTCTGGGCGTCACATTTTATGATGCCAGCGTGTGTAACAGCAGTGCCGGAGCTTTACCCTGCTCGATGAAGGGAGATGCTTTTGTTGCCTTCCATGGATCATGGAACCGGGAACCCGCTGCAGGTTACAAAGTAGTTCGAATCCCCATTGATCCCCAGACGAAACTTCCAACTGGAGAAATTCTTGATGTTATCTTTGAGCCAAACCCTACCAGCTGTGGAAGATGCTTCCGACCAGTTAATCTCGTTTTTGACCGTAGCGGTCACTTGCTCATTTCTGCAGATGGTTCCAATGAGATCATTCGTGTGACCTACAACGATAATTAAATTGGACTCCACTGAATTAGTATTCATTACACTAAATACATATTATTTATTCAAAATTGTCTATATTTCTTCTGTAAAAGATTTATTTTTATGATTCCGATATTTAAAAGTCAATATTAAATAGACTCAGGCATGTTAGCAGAACACTAATAAGATCATAGTCTTTATTATTTTCTTTTAGCACATCACACGCCTTCAGCTTTTTCATGGTTGTATTTGGCCTGCTTCTTGCCTTCAATGTCCAAAAACCAAAAATTTACTATGATCAGCCATTTTTGGCTTTCAGTATTTTAATATTATTTTATCGTAATTTGTTTAGACCAGTTATCATTCATCGCATTTGTATTTTTCTACTCATGAACATAAAACACTAACTTAATTTTTTATAAATACATATCATTCATATTTTCTTACCATTTGTATTTTGATGCAATTTACGTTTAACTTGGAAAAGTGGTCAAATATCTTAATCGCATTAAGTGCTCATTTCTTTCTTGTCAAGCATACGATTATATACCTCATATACAATGAAATCCAAATCAAATGGAATTTTAAATATTCCTTTCCCTCATTTCTTTATTAACACTAAACACAAATTTCTCTAATTCCTTCCTACATTTATATTTAGCACCTCTGCATTCCTTGAACATTTCATTTAGTATGTTGTAGTAGAGTGTATACTACCACTACTAGGATAGATTACACTGGTCTTGTCAAACATAATATGAGAGCTTCAGCAAAGGACATGGGTACATGCCTGCGTGCCATATCATCATTTCACATATTTCATTTCATAATTCTCATTACGCATGCAAATATCTCAGGTTTAATTTTTACATGGCGAATGAAAATCAAATCTGAAAGCAAGAACTTTTCTACTCTTGTGCATAAAATCTGTCAGTTATATACGAATGGTCATCAAATCTCGGAACAAACATACCACTCACCTCTCGCTCGCGTATTTTTTTTCTCGTTTATCACTTTATCACAGTCGCCCAAATCTTGTCAAATTCAATTCATATATGTGTCAGATATTTTTGATTTGTCCGGTATGATTTGTTCCAGTGAACTTTTACCCGCTGTGGTATATTTTTTTACCACTTTGTCTGGAACTTGGAAAGCGACATGTGAACAGGCAGTTAAATACATTTAAATTAAATATGAATTGAGCTGATAGCGTCAGTACAATGCGATATCAAAGACAAGCATGACATATCATGTACCTAATTTCTTTCAGCCTGAAAAAAATCGAGACATCCAAAATGAGACACTTGATCTTTAAGTCTCAATTAATCTGTCTTGGAAGTTAAAACTTTGTAGAAAACAGGTGATGTGAAAAAATTGTTTCAACTCAATTGGTACTTGGGCTAATCGTAGCTTTCTCCACCGGGAATTTTGTGCTTGGTCAGTCGAATTTCAACACTACGGGTAAATATAAGGGGGAATTTTATACTGCTTCTCGATGTGGAGAAATTCTTGATGTTATTCTTGAGGCAGATCCTGTTTCTTATGGAAGATGCTTACGACCAGTCAATCTCGTTTTTGATCAGACATCAGTCATGTGCTCATTTCTTTGGATGGTTCCAACGAGATCGCTCGTGTGACTTACTACAATACATTCATTATTTATTCCAAATTGCCTATATTTTTGTGTATAAGAGTTAGTTTTATGATTCCGATATTGATAAGCGGACTTGTTAAATATTCTCAAATGTAATCAGTTTTTATTAACATCCTTTCCAATCATTTCATTTTCAACAGTGATCATCACGCATTCCAATGATTCTTAAATTTATTTTTACCGTCTCTGCATTCCTTAAATATTTCATAATCTGTTTAAATAGCGAGCTTATCTTACACTACCACATGATCATGTCAACAAAAAATGTCAATTGTGGGACGCACACGTGTAGGAGTTGGGTGAGTGCCATATCATATGTCGTCATCATTTCACATTTCATCATCCTTCTCAATTCCGCATGAATGATTGAGCCGTGTGAAATTTTACATGGCGAATAAAAAATCAAGCCAAATAAATGTAAAGAATGGGATAATAATAATAATGATTATTATTATTGTCACATTAAAAAATATTCTACATCTGCAATCTGCATATTATATATTTTGGGCACTTTACCAAGCAATTCTTTTCTCTTTTTTTACTCGTGTTTATTCCGAAGATTGTTACGTACAACAGCTATACTCTTTCAGTAGTCAATAGATCCTCATTCATTCTAAAAGTCAGTTTTATATGCTTCATCATCCTAATATCTCCCATAATCAAATCATCATCCCCAACAACGAACGAACGAAAGATACTTGAACAACAAGTACCTACAATAATATGAATCAAGTATGTGTATTCAATAAAAACTACTGTAACGCTTCATAATACAATTTTGACAACAATATCGCAGTTCAGCAACAACGGAGCAGTTATGATGGCAATTTGAATACAACCACTACTATAAAGGCCTATTTCATGAACTGCACCACCGTGCTCACAACAACAACTTATGTATTTTTTCTTCTGCAGGGCACAGGGTGCATCAAAAAAATGAGATGCAGTTTGTTGTTTGTTATTTGTCGCTATTGTCATATTTTTTTTTGTTACATGTACTCATACATAATAATACATCCCTTCTCATTTTTCCTCCTCTCTCTCTCTTTTAAAACACTCTATTACACATCATTAAGACCATTATTGTCATCCACACACACACAAATATTTTTTTTAAAGAGCCACTCCATTCATATGTGTTTATGTATGTTGTAGCCCACAAAATAATAACGCAAAACAACCGCACAGAGATTATTTTTTTGTATCTCTCCTGCTCTTGCTAAAACTTCCTCTCACTTCTACTAATCCTCATTCATCCGCAAACAAAATAATAACAATGATACATAATCATAGTAAAACATTATGTGGTTTAAGCTTGCTAACGCAATTATTGCAACGACGATGATGATTATTACACTATATATGTTACATGCATTTACTACACACACTTTACAAGGTTGATTGCATCATTCATTCAGTCGTTGAATATATTTTTTTATGTAGCATCACGAAAAAAGATATATGTGTCTCTCTTATTTTTACTTGGATTTTATATGTTGGATGGCTACAACAACAGAAGCAGAAGTTACTTTCAGTTTCATTCCTGCGGCTGCATAATAATATCATCCCAACTAAAAATCGATGATGGTCGAGTCGGAGAGAGACAAGAAAAGAACAGACAAAAAAAAAACTCGCAGTTCCCTAAATTTAGTCACGGTAGTGTGTACAAACAACACACAGCTTGTGCTGCTCTCTTTTATATGTGTAATACATGGGATGAGAGAAGGAGTGAACAAAAATATTAGCATTGTTTGTCCTGGATTGGATACATATTTTTTTTACTTCTATTCATATTTAGATTCACACAACTCAAGTGAGAAATATGAATGGGTTTTGAATGAGAAGTCGGTTTTCGTTTGGTTTGTGCATTATGATTACTATTATTATGCATAAACATTATTTTTTGAATGGACTTGTTTTTTCTCTCTTCTTCTCTTGCTCGCTCTTTTTGAACTTGCTGTATACAAATATGAATATATATATATAACTTGTGTATGTATAATAGTGGGTAATATTTATGTAACTTATTCGGCACGGTTAATATTGATGTCAGGGGATGCTGTCTCATCATCATCATCATTGCACATAATATGAATTGTAGTAGATCTGTCCTAAATGTGTCACACTCACACACTGCACAGCTCAAACATGATCAAAATTGTTTATAAACGCAGACCGTGACAAAATGAAAAAAATAAAACCGTTTCAAGTTTGCTTTGCTTGCTCTCAAAGTATGTGTACTTGTTTGGTAATGTCTTCTTTGCACACTCAACTTTCCAATGTTTTTGTTAGTTTTCTGGCGTTGTTCTTTTGGGGTTGAATGCAAAAAATATGTAATGCTCTCCCTTTCTTCGATTCAAATGAAACGAGAAAAAAAAGAATGGGAAGTATAACGAGGGGATTACCCTGTACAAAAAATCCTAATGTAATATAAGACATAATATTTTGGGATATGACTTTGTTTAAAAAAATGTATTGAAGAAATAAAGTGAAAATGATGAAATTATGTTTCTAAAGAAGAAATATATATGTTTTGTGTCTTCCTGTCTTTTATTTTCAAACTTTCTCACTTAATCATCCAGGTAGTCTAACAAAAAAGCGGAAACTGATATAATTTGTTTTATTCTTTTTAATGAAGAAAACTACACCAAAAAACAGGAAAATTGGGTGTTTTTTATAGAAAAAAGAGTTAAATAAATTAACTGGGCTGACTGTGTGGTAAATTCTGTCAACAAGAACAGCAGCGCGGCCAAAAGTGCAAAAGGGGTAAAATAAATGCACCTTTTTTATGGCTTTGTCAAGTGAAACAGGTAAAAACCCACATTCTCTGCAGGATCAGAAAGTACAAAAGAATACAATCCAGTAAAGTATCCATCTTTTCAATACAATTTTTTCAACAATGGGCTCCTCTTTTATTTAATCTCTGGGTAAAAAAAAAGTATACAAAATGGTCGGTCATTTTTATTTTCAATATAAAAAGGGATTTTTAGCAATTTAACAATAAAAGATGTGAATTGTCTATTATGGAGTGTTTACTAAAGAAAAACCAGTAGCAAGTACATTTTGTAATAATTTGTGTTTTCAACCATCAAAATGCATTTACAATGGAAACAACCCCTTTTCAACAACTTTTTTCCTTATTTTTGAAAAAAAGAAATGTAATTTCCCTTTTACATCCGTAGAATAAATAAATTAGGAACGAAAAATAAAATAAAAATATGAATGAAATGGGTAAACTTTTTTATAATATAAAATAATATTATAAAATTATGCTGACTGCTCACTGCCTACTTAAAGTGTTGTCAAATTGATAAGTTAACTTACACCTCTGTACTATACATGCGTCATCAACCACTTTCATTAGATCACTAATCTCGTAGAGCCAACCCTGTACAGCGCACCTGACTGAACTGTATAGTTTATTGAGAGTACTGCTTTATACAATACATTCAGATGAGTAGTATGCCTTGATAAAATCATTTACGTCTACTTTAAAGGTTTTTAGCTTTAGTAAGTTTAATAACGGCGTTGAAATTCACTAAAAAATCAGATCTAAAATTTTTCAATAACTCAAAATGTTTCAATCAGTGATGCAATCTTTTCTTGAGTAAAAAATGATGATGATTATGAGAACTCAATTTTTTCTCAATAAGC